>VHZZ01029058.1:8399-20696 GCA_009801015.1 Silene noctiflora
TATACCAATCTAACCCTGCCATCCTTGTGGTTCGACACCCTTATTATACTACTTAATTTGGGTTTTATAAATTGTTTTTGATCGGGAGTTGACGAGAAATCCCGCTATCAATATTCTGTTACAAAGGGTACATTTGTTACTACTTGTGGATATAACTTAGTTTATTGATTATTATTATTAATGAACATATTATTGAGGATGATAACATATAAAGTTAAACTGTCAACATGGTGAATTCTTTAGTAAAGTTGTGGATTACTATAAAATGTAACCAATTTTCAACTCTATGTGACCATTTCTTCCAGTTATATTATGGTAACATTGCTCTTTTAACGTGGTGATGACATAATATATATTTCGATAATTCATGTCCAAATGGGTCCACAGATGAACCTAAACCTTTCATTGAGGATCCCAAGTATAGCCAATGCTACACACGCATGACAATCAGAAGAGGTCAAAAGACCGTGGGTGATGTTGCCATTCCGAAAAATTATGCGAACATTGGTGCTTAAATATAGTGACTATCTAGAATTCAAAATCAACGAAGGACTATGCCACCCAAAAGAACATGTCTAAGATAAAGTCCCAAACATCAAACTCAAGTTGAGTAAATCGTAAAATGGTTACATATTCTGACTAATATGGTTACATATTGTAATACATTTTTTAAAATGGTTACAAATTCTAACTAAGATGGTAACATTATTATACACAAATTTAAAACCGAACCATGCGTCACCTTTAGTTGTAATCACCTTTACTTGCTTCACCTTTCTTTATTACTGCTCTAGTACACCTCTTCTCAAACTTCGGCAAAACTGATAACATATCAAACAAATTTGACAACATATAACAAACACAAATCAATTACAATTTCAAACATAAGATAAATTTCATGTCCAACAAAACTGATAACATAACCAACAAAATTGTAACATCTCAATATATATCAATAACTTATATCATTAAATGATAAAACATCCAACAAAAATGATAACATATTATAATAATGTTTTGATTTAATACCCACAAAATGGTAACAAAACCAATAAAATGGTAACATACAAATATATATCAATAAGTGAGATCACTAAATTATAATATACTGAGCAAAATTGGTAACATATCAAATAAACATTCAATCAAACTAAAGTATCAACAAACTTCAAAACTGAAAAATTTTAAACCAATATAAAACATTAAATCAAACTAAAATGAAAAAACCAATTTAAAACCCAAAAAAAAAAAAAACAATAAACAACAATTTAAATTCGAAAACAACAAACAACAAAAATATGTAACCAACTCAATTTACACAAAAAATATGGTCACATTTTTCAAACGAAAACTTCTACTAGGTATTTAGAACAATGTCAAATATGTATGCAGATCAAGAACAATATGTAACCAACACAGTTAAAACACGAACAAGGTAAAAGTGGTGACAAATTTGTATTTTTTCCCCAACTTTGAAACATAAACATATAAACACTAAACATGAATATGTAATCATTATAGTGTTGAAACATATCACAGCCAACATGGTTACTTTTTTCAAACAAAAACTTCTAATAGATATTTAGAACAATGTCAAATATGTATGCAAATAAAGAACAATATGTAACCACATTCGGCTCATTTGTCACCACATTATCAAATCTAACCCAAAATACCCAGAAAAATTAAAATCAATCACAAACCCTAAACCATTTTAAAACCCAGAAAAATTAAAATTAATCAAAAAATTCTAAACAAAAAATGAAAAACAATGAAAAATACCACCTTCAACATCGTCTACTTGCTTTGTTGCTCTAGTGTTTTTCTTCAAAGGTTGTCTCTTCGCTGATTATTTAGTTACCATTTTTTATAATAATGTTAATGGTTTTGTTTGATTTGTATATTTTTTTTGAAACAAGAGAGGGAAGGGGAGAAAGCGGTTTATTTTCAGAGGAGAGAGAATGTGAAAATATTCTGGTGAATAATGGAGAAGTTGGTAGGTTAAAAGGTTCAAACCCGATATAAGAAAGTTAAATAGTACTCAAACCCGATTCAATCATAATCGAACCGAAGCTACTGAACTTGATATACCCATAAGATATCTAAACCCGATTTTAGCTATAACCATAATAACTTAATCGGTTGACCTTAAATACATTTTTTTTTCACAAAAGACCCTCATTCATTAGAAGGTTTTTCATTGATTCATAGTTAATAAAAACACTACCATTTATTTATTACATACTAGAAATTTGAATTGAAAATATAATGAATATTAAGCCAACTTTTTGATGGCCATATCAAGAATATTATGACTGGAATTTACCTTAGATGATATTGGCCATATCAAGAATAGTATGACTGAAATTTACCTTAGATGATATTGGCATGATCTGGTCGTACTATTACACATATTGATCAAAGTGCTAATCGAAATGACCTAACTAACCTAAACTAATATTGACCTGATTTGATCTCTACTAAATTGAGAACACAAATTCATTAAAGCCAAAATCAAATTGCTATAAAGCAAGATTAACCCGAATAAAATTGAATTAATTTACCCAATTTAATAAGAACTGGATAACCGAAAAATATAATATAATAGTGAAGATATGAGACTATAGGTGATCACACCATAAATATGGAGAGGATCTTCTGAATCCCCATTCGATAATTGTAGTATATTTTGGTGAAAGAAAGACAAAAGCAACAAAATGGAAGAAAGCAAAACATTTTCTTACAAATCCCACTTTTAGCAGTGTCCTTTGTCTTACCTTTAATTTTGTTTGCCTTTTTTCATTTTCGCTCTCTTTCTCTTTTTCCCTTTTTATAATAACCTCACCTTTACTTGTTTTTCCCTCTTGCAATTCCCAACTTCAAACACTCTCTGTAATCTTTCTTTTTTATTCTTTACCCGTTGATTGCAAATTTGCAATCAGTAATTTAATTTATTTATCTGCTCGAGGAGTTTAATTCATTGAGGAAAATTAGGAAATCAGCTTTTTCTGTGGTTACAAGAGAATCATTTTATTGGGTTTGGGTTTGGGTTTTTTCTTCTACATAAAACCCAGACGCTCGCCTATTTCTCTTTCTGTTTGTTGGGTATTTTAGCATCACAAATTATAAAATATAAGACGGTTTACATAAGTGAATTGTCATTTTTTAGGATAGAAGGAAAATTAAATAAAAATAAAGCGATTGGATTCACAAAAATGGTGAATGAAGATATAAAGATGAGACTAAAGAGTTTATGCATGAACCATGGATGGTGTTATGCTGTATTTTGGCATTTTGATCCTCTAAATCCTATGTAAGTTCCCTCCTCCAATGATTCAACTTACACTATCATCAAGTTGTAAGATGGGTTCATTATTATTAGGTTATTTAATTTTTTCATTATATATTTTTTTAGGATGTTAACTATGGAGGATGGTTACTCAATGGAGCATGTTGGGAGTGTAGTTGCTAGTATGCTTCTTCAAGTCCATAGCCATGGTGAAGGGTATGTATGTTTATATGTGTCTCAATTGTTCTTGCTTTAAAACCGTCTTAATTTAAGACCGTCTCTCGCAATCTCCTTTTATTTACACCTCTATTTTTGTTATTCAGAGTAATTGGTGGAGCTGCTGTGGATGGGAAGCATAGATGGATGTCTGCAGATGACATATCTTGGGTAACTCAATCAAACTCCTTTGAAACAAATGTGTACGAGAGTATTATTATTAATCTTATTTACTTGTCATTTGTCAACCCTTAACCTTGAACTGTCATGTCTTGTGTTTCACAGGATGTTTCTGAGTTTGGCCTCCAGTTTTCATCTGGAATTAAGGTAATTACTTTGTTAAAATTATTACTAACAATCTAACATCAGTATCAGTACATTACTAATAAGGATTTTGGTCTAGTAAGTTTATCCATGATTGAGTGACTTCCATATTGCAGACAATTGCAGTGCTGCCTGTCAAGTCTCGTGGCGTGCTACAATTAGGTTCTATACGACAGGTTAGTGCTCGGATGAATGGCATTCTGCTTTTTTTCTTCAGCTTTTTAAGTCTTTGACACAATGTTCTGTCTGTTTGCTAATCAACTGCTTTTTTTTATTTGGTTTAGATTTATGAAACACAGGAAGTCGTGGATCAACTGAAGAAAATTCTTCAGGAAAGCCTTGGGGTTGTTGCTCCGCCCTTGAGTTCAGCTACTACTGGCCAGAATGAGGTGTTTGCTTCCATGAGCTCATCTCAGAATATCTTCAGTGGAGATGTATCTACATCATGGGTAAACACAGTTGATGATGTGGGAAGTTGTTCTGTGTTTGATCTGTTAGATGCTCAGTTCGGATCATATGATGGAAAAACCGGAGATGATAACGGTGATAGTGAGTTTTTAGGTGACCCTAGTTTCTCGTCTCTGATTAAAAATACCCAAGAGCTATTTGACGAACAATTTGCAGCTACTGATTTCCCACCACCTTCAATTGGCTTCCAAATGGATGATGTTACCCAATGGCTTGCTGATTCCTCAGAACTGTGTGCTATGCTTTCCGATAACCCCCGGCATACCTCAGGTGATGATGGCGTGTCATCAATTGTTAGTGGAAATGATGGATTTTTTAGCATTCAGGAAAACAAACCAACCTGTTCGTTGCAAAGTTCTCTCAGTAATGCATTAAATATTTGCGGGGAAGATGGAATTTTAGGGATGCATGCAAATAATGATCCACTATTGGCCGAGTTTTGGACAGAAAATGTAATTGGTGGCATGGGACATACACACAATGTCTCAGAGGTGGGAGGACACAGTGGTGCTGCACCTAAAAAGGGGTTGTTCTCTGAACTAGGCCTTGAGCATCTCCTGAGACATGACAAGGGTGCTGTAAGCGGTAGTTCCTCCAAATCGTACGTAGATGATCAATGGCCTCCTTCTAAACGAAGGAGACTTGAAGGATATGAATTGATCAATGATCTAATTCAGCATACTCCCCTCTATCCGTGTGTTGGTGGCCAGTTTCGAGATTTTGAAACCTTGACAAATCGCGTACCCAAGTCAGAAACAGGGTTGCGTGTCAGAGAGAGCTATGGCATGGACACCAAGAGCTGTATTAGTACAGTTATTTCGCAAACTAGAAAACCTGATGAGTCTGCGAAGCCCGTAAAAAAGAGAGCAAAGCCCGGAGAAAGTAAAAAGCCAAGGCCCAAAGACCGCCAACAGATAGCAGAGCGCATCAATGAATTGAGGGATCTTGTCCCTAATGGTGCAAAGGTATTTATTGTTCTTATCAGTTCTTAATAAGGTGTAGTACCAAGGTCCTTCGTCTCTTATTATTTCCTTGAGCATGATCTGATAAATGCTGATTAATGTTGCAGCTAAGCATTGATGCCTTGTTGAGTCAGACTATCAAACACATGGATTACATGCAAAATATGACGAAGCATGTCGACAAAATAAAACAAGTTCATGAACCAAAGGTATAAAAGAAAGCTTTTGATTACTACACTGCGTTAAAGATTTAATTACAATCAATTGAAATAGTTGGTTGTTCAGTTGATTGGGCAG
The DNA here is from genome assembly GCA_009801015.1 of Silene noctiflora. Taxonomy (NCBI): domain Eukaryota; kingdom Viridiplantae; phylum Streptophyta; class Magnoliopsida; order Caryophyllales; family Caryophyllaceae; genus Silene; species Silene noctiflora. The sequence continues at coordinate 13,956 of VHZZ01029058.1, forward strand.
GGAATGGGAACGCGTCCTAATAGTACTCATGGTGCTACTTGGGCATATGAAGTTGGTGGCTCAAACATTGTCTGCCCAATTATAGTCGAGGATCTTGGTCACCCCGGTCAAATGCTTATTGAGGTAAGATACTTGTTGCGATCGCCTATGATTCAACGTTCGTTTTAAGACGAAAGCTTGTTTAACATCATGTAATGTGGGAATGGCCAATGTAGATGCTATGTGAAGAACGGGAATACTTCCTAGAGATGGCAGACATAGTTAAGGGCTTCGGATTAACTATCCTTAAAGGAGTAATGGAAGAAAGAAACGGCAAGATTTGGGCACAATTCACTGTTGAGGTATATTTCTATGAGGATTTCTTTACATTTTTTACAGACAGAGTTTGAAATTTTTGTACTTAGTATGTTTAACTTAATTCTAAATGAACGTTGGGTGATGCAGGCAAAGAGAGGTGTAGAAAGAGTGCATGTGTTTATGTCACTGATGCAGAATATGCAAGGCGGAAGCAGTAAAGAAATAGTGACTACAATTGAGCCGCGTAAAGTCATCAACAACGTATCCCCGTTGTGGACGAACTACCAGCCGCAGGGGTTGCCCATTTCCATTTAAGCTCGTGTTTAGGTAGTGATTAGAACCAGTGGGAATTGTAGGAATTCTTTTGGGAGGTGTATAGAATTGTAGGAGTTAAACCATAGACGCCGTGAAGTAGGACATTTACCATTTTAATGATATTTAAAATTTCAGTTTCGTTAGCTTGTACACCAAAAGTATGTTCCTATATCTGTTGTAAACGGAACAAAACGACTCGAACGAGTGACAATCTAACAATATTAATATTAATTATAAATGTGTATTTATTTTAAAATGACAGTATTCATCCAAAAACTTGAGGAAAGATATACAGTATGGCTCCTCCTCCAGAGTGTGCAGTGTGCAGTGTGCAGTGTGCAGCAGGACCTAGAGTGAAGATAATCAAACGAGCTGTAGATGTGGCATAGTAACCTCGTTTTATGTTACATACGGTATCAGTTGTTTGTTTATCTTTGATTAAATATCTCTTGTAAAATAGTCGTAAATAATTAAGACGGAGAAAGTAGTTACACAAGACTAACTGTTTAGTTGGATTCGTCAACGGCATTAAAGAGGGGTCTAGTCTAATAATACCATGTTTGTTAATGCCTCTCATTGTCATACCATGAAAACAAAGTGAGAATGTTGGTAATAATTATGGTCGGGCCGAAAATAAAATAGCAAAGGCTTTAATGGTCGACGTTAAAGTAGCTTTTTCTAGTATTATTACTTACTGGGCTGACCCATTTCTAATAGTGGACGTCACGCCTGCTTCCTGCTTCCTGCTTCCTGCTTCCTGCTTATGTGTTTTGTATTTGTAGGTCAATGCTTATCATTTTGCCTTGCATTTTAAGTTATCATTCATTCTTCCCTTTTCTCATTTTTTGAACTTCCCATTTAAATGGACTTACACCAAACTTCAATTCATAGGCCATACCTATACTATCACACCCTTTCAAACCTTTTTTGTAGACATTCATAATTGGATGCCAAACATACTCATTTTCATTGTTTTGGAGTTTCTTCACATTCTTCATCATAGCTTAGTACCTATTGTAATCTAATCATTATCATTATGTATTAGTAATTTTGACAATCCCTTCATAATTCAGGGAGACATTAATCAAGTTTAATATTCATGAGATAAATTTGGTGGCAAACAAAAAATAGAATTCAAGGGGTCGAATCCTTTAATAATTGAAAATTGATCATAAACTTACCGTCTAATACAGAAGACCAAGATTTACTTTGTGCAATATGTAGAGAGGACCCTAACAGAGTCTACGAGAAATTAGATAAAGCATATGAGTCACTTGATAATTCTAAAATGTTATTATTTTAGCCTAGTCGAAAAGATTGGGGAAAAGGCCATATAAAATGAAGGCTTGAAATCTTGATTACATGGAATGTTTGGATGTGTATACATTATAATTGGGAATGCCATTTCTTTAAGCCCGCCTTCATAGGTCCTCTTTCGAATATTGGCAAGTGTTAGAAATGGAATGAAACAATAGTCTCATAGTAAAAGGAAGGAGTGGTTCGATCAACTTGAGAATGCTCTTGATGTAGCAATTTGTTTTTGATGATTCTTCCAATTACTTTGTTTGTCCAGTATATATTGCCAAAATTTGCAAAAAGTTCTTACTTGTTACTCAGAAATAGAGAGATAAATTAAAATGGGTAGTTATGGCATACTTGTTAGTTTTTTTTTTTTTTCTGAAGTAATTGTGTTGAAGGTAGGGCGGGTTAACATGTTCAACTTACTAACAAAGGGTGACACTTGAAAAATTTCTTTAACTCGCTCACAAATGTATAATTCCTTCAAGGGTGTGTTTGGATAAAAAAAAGTGGAGGGAAAGGGAGGGGAGGGGGAAGGAGGGAAGAGAAAGGGAGGGAAGGGAAGGAGAGGGGAGGACTAATGAGATTTGGGTGTTTGGATACAATTTTCTTCCAAGTCTTGCCTTTTGTGAAGAGATTTTGATTTGCCTTGGAGGAGGGAAAATAGATCCCTTCAAATCTCTCCCCCTCTAATTTCCTCCACCCCTTATTTGCTATCCAAACAAGAGATTTTATATCCCCTACTCTCCCTCCCTTTCTTTTCCTTCCAAACCCCTCAATCCAAACACACCCTAAAACTCCGTCTCCATGTAAATAAAAATGATATTATGGAGTGTCAAAGTCCTTTGTTTAGCCAAAAAATACTCTTCTCTAGTTTTCATTTAAAAAAAAATCCTCTTAACCAAACAATATCATAGCCATTGAATGCTAAATTATCAAAACAGGCATAACAACTAGTACAGCAATAGAGAAAATATCAGCGAACTCGAAGCAACTCAACATCCATCACCAGCCATGCGTTTGGTGGTACAACGTCACTGCCTTCACTTCCATATCTGGTTACGTATATGCCAACATACTTCATTAGGAAAAACAAAAGAGGCGTTCGTAAATACTGATATAATAAAGGGGATGCTGATCAAGAATATATTCATTTCAGCAATATTAACGTACCCCAATTCAGGTGGTATGAGGAGCCTTCTTTTGCCACCAACCCGCATACCTACGGAACAAAAAGCAAATAATAAATACACCTTCAACTATTAAGCAAAACAATAAGGAAACCAATATTATTATTCTTCATCCAATATTACCATCAATTCCAAGATGCAGTCCATCCAGAACGGTATCTCTACCTGGAAGAAGTACAGTACCAAGTATAATGACATCAAGTTTTGACATTACAGATTACTCAATTACATAGTTACATAAGCAGCAATGTAGTTAAGTTACCAAGGCGGAACTTGAGTGGAGTTTTTCCGATAGTTGAGCAAAACACCCGACCTTGTTCTTTCAGTGTACCAGTATAATGAACAGTGACCTGAAGACAATCAAGAGAGATGTTATAAAAAGAAGCTACCATGACATGAATGTATTTGCGTATCTGACATTTTGACCTACCTTTCTCCCCGAAGAAGCTACTTTTCCATCTTGTTCACCAGTTTCTATCTCCTCAATAACCAAGCCATTGACATCTGTGATTTTTCCTCCATTCCCCACCAATGCATCAGCCTCACCCTTTGTTACATTTGAACCCTTTTCTGTTTCCTCCACAGCTCCATCTGTTTTGCTCTTTCGCTTCTTTCTCTTTACTTTTCTGTCATCCGACTGACAATCATCAGTTGACTGTTCAGCAGCATTATCCGCCTTTCTTCTTCTCTTAACTTCTCTGTCATCACACTGACAATCATCAATTTCCTTCAGAGAAACATCGTCCACCTTCTTTCTCTTCAGTTTTTTGTTGACATACTGACCGTCATCGGTTGCCAGCCCAGCAACATCCTCCACCTTATTCACCACTTTTTCATCACTAGTTGTCTGCCCAGCAACATCATCCACTTTACTGCATGAGCAATAAACGAGATAGTTGGCCTAAAATGACATCAAAAATTGCTTAATACCTATACACTAGTTAAGTTACGTCAAAACGCAAATGATGATGAGGAACAAATGGGGAAAAAAATTGAAGAGGAAACATCTCCTAAAAGGGGTAGGACTGGACTGCAGTGATTGCGAAAGGAATTCCTGCTAAAGAAAAGGACCCGTAAATAAAGAAGCAGCTGACCAAACTTGATCAAAGTAACGGTTGTGATTACTAATAGATAGTAAGGCTGCCAAACAGGTATCAGAATGGAGAATGCAACCCAGATAAGCTCTTTACGGATGACCAAGGATGGAAACGCACGTCAAAAATTGCATTGAAAGATTGTTACCCAATCAACTAGGAGCCATTTTGCTCTTTCCATCATAATCCATAACACGTCTTTGTCTCTTTGGAAATGGAAATAAGCGTCTTTTTTATCCATTGGTGAAAAATAAAAGCCGCCAACAAAAATCCTAAAACTGGTATTTATAGAGGATAACGCCTTTACAAATCCCTCCAAAAAAAAGCCTTATGCAAAATCAAATGCTCAAATCCAAAGAAAGACAAGCTAACCTTTTAACAGTTTCACGGTCCATCTTAACATTTCCACAGATTAATGGTATGACCTTTTGATCATCCTCATCACTTTCCATAATCTGCACAAGATTGTCTCCATGATTTCTCAGAGAAGTAACGTCATCGTCTTCAGATTCGCTCAATTTATAAGTCTTCTTAAGCCGCTTAAGGATGTATTTCCCATTACTAGCTTTCTTCTTTCCCTTGTTTGCTACAGGGAAAAAATATAAATAAACAAGACAGCAGGAACATCAGATTCACCTAGACTGCCTCTGCATCAACTTAGTGAAAAGATTATTCAGGTAGACAATTTACTCAAAGAATTACCCTTAGCGCCATGATTACAAAAAAAAAGCCATACAAGAACCACAATAACTAAGACATCATCCCGCTAATTTAAAGCAATTAGGTGACAGTTTACACTAGAGTTACAGCTACAACTCCGTGTACAAGGACTGCACTACTTTTTCTAAGAAGAGCAAAAAAAAGGCTACAAAAAGCATATTATGTATATGGGACAGCAAACTTTGAAAAATTCTGCAATGCGTAACATGCTGCTATTCAAACTAAAACCCAAGATAAGTTAAAGAAGCCTAAAATTATGGAGATGTTTCAGAAGCATCAAATTGTTTCATGTAAACCACAACACTGACATAAACACAACATTAATTCTTGTTAGCATAATTTACTTCTCTCGAACAAAGCATTGAACAGTTGAAAAAAAAATGGTGTGTACATGTGGAACATTTGAACCCAGAAAATGCAAATATATTACTACATCCCATTTATACCGTCCCCTTTTTAACTAAAGCTGATACTAATAATTAGAGATAAAGTATCATTATTACCCCTGGACTCATGTAGAGATACTACATTACCCTCGCCATTTTGTTAAACTTAACTAGATATAGAATAAGTTCACATTTTTATTGTACTAGTTATTTTGGGATAGCCAAAACGAAACGTGGGACAATATAAAATTATAAATAGGATGGAGGGAGTAGCAGACTGCAGTATCTACAGGAGTTATATCTATATCTGCATTTTAACGACATTTATGAGCATACAACTAACTGGCTATGCAGAAAAAACCTTCCTCGCTGGAAGAGAGTGACGAAAGTGAAAATGTAGGTTCACTATCATCAATGAAACTACCACCATATTCATCTTCATCACCGACATCATCGGATAATTCAGTGTCTGCATCTCCAACATCTTCTCCGTATGATTCACTTATTTGCAGTTAATGGACAACAAAAGGGCAAAGCAAGCAAAAGAATTAATGAAAAACTGGCTGGGGTATCTAGCTTTATTGAAATCAGCATGTGGTCTACATAAGATAGTGGATACCATATAAGTTTAAGAAAAAAATAGCTCGAATTTGATTGGACAAGAGGACAAAAAATTCTTGGAGCCTATATGAGGTTCTACAAGTAAGATCCATGATAATGAACCACTTACAATGACAAGTTGAGGCTTGAGCAAATTAGCAAGTAAGACTAGAGTCTTTTATTTGAATTTATAGCACCCACAGCAAAACAAGTATAAAACCTTTCTTCAACAATTGGCAATAACATTATTTGAATTTTCTTCTCAGTATATGCAAAGGCAGTAAGTCAGTAACCATTAATAAGACAAAACTGAAGTCATGTTTATTAACAAATCCAAAAGATAGATTCAAATTTGATGACCATCTGCAAATTATGATCTGAAAAAGAACTAAGCCTCAGTCAGTCAGCATTATAGTGTTACTGGCTGGTGGCAAGAAGATTAAAAGGATACGATTCATCAGGGCCAAACAAGAGCTGTTGAGATTTCCCTATCACAAAGCCGGTGAGGTATACGCTACGTGGGCCCACAACGGAGAAAGTGATTTCCTCAGTCTCATTAAATTCCAACTCCAAATGGATTGACTCGGCTTTGCCAGGCAACAAAGAGCACAACAAAACAGGAGTCGTCCTACCCACATTGCATTGAACCGAGCTGGTCTTGTTGTTTAAAGAACCCGCCCCCAAAGTCGCCTACATTTTGTCATTGACACAAACCCGATAATCAAACAAGAATGCCCTTTTATTGGAATCTTTTGCTTAAATGGTGTCCAAAAGCAAACTATTTAACAAACTAGGGTCAATTTGAAACTAATTACCAAAAATGGGTCCACGTCATCAATT
>VHZZ01029069.1:13588-23610 GCA_009801015.1 Silene noctiflora
GACGATTATCACGAGGAAGAGACATTAGAATCTATCAAATTTCAAGATCAGTCAAGTTATTATTTGGGTGATTTTCAAACGGAACGGAGTGCTGGAGTTGTGAAAGAACCGTCTTGTTTGATTTTTTTGTTCGACAACATGGTTCGTGTTAAACTTTTAAGCTTTGTGCAAGGTGGGTGGAAGGGTGGTAGGCACAAGCTGATTTGGCACGAGTGGGTCTTGAACTTAGAGAAGGATGGTTCGAGTTTGATCGAGTTTTTAATATTGATCTTTGATCCGGGCATACTGAGGCAACAAGAATTGAGGACAATTCCTTTCAAAGGGAGTGGGGTTGATCCAAAAATATTGAGCCGTGAACAAGGTTGTTTTCAGCTATGGCACGAGATCTTGGTACAACTCGGAATGGAATAAAATATCGTCTTATTTATTATTATTAGGCTTATTATTATTTCAGAATAAGTAATTATTTTATTTCCTAATTAATTTAGGGGTAGTTATTTTATTTCCTAATTTCAGCAGGATAGAGACAAGGCAATTGTAGTAGCTTTAGGAAAGTCGTATTTGTTTGTTTCTTAGTTGTTTTAGGCGTAGGCGTTTCTAGCTGTTAGAGTCGGTCCTAGGGGACTATAAATAGAGTCGTTGTATTGTTATTTTTATTCATTCAAGTATTAATAAAATCTCAGCTTTTGCCTTGCAATTGTTATTTCGGTTCGACGCGTTTTCGATCCAATCCAGTTATAGTTTGACGCGATCAAGCTTTAACACCGATCAAGGAGCAATAGGTCTTGCAAATTGGTCACCATTGTTCAAGTTATAGGTCTAAGTTGAGCAAATATCCCATTGTTTTGAGATCTTACCAGATTTTGAAGCAAATATCCATTTTTTCATAATTTTTCATTATTCTTTGAAACCGCTTCCGCGCAATTTTCGTATCAATTTCCTTAGTTTATTTAGTTATCGCATTTTCATATTGTTGTTTAGTTATTATTTAATTTTAGATATCTACAATTCATTTTAGTAATTTTCGTTATATTTTCATGCAATTTACATTTGATGAGATTTATATTTGTAAGCCTCGCAAGTGTACGAATAATCGTTGTAGCATGCGAGGGTCGAACCCAAAGAACAGAAATTGGCACTAGGATTGGTCGGTTATACTCTAGTTTCACTCAAACAAGAAAGGGGGTTTGGGTAGAACAAATAACTACAAACAAGACTAAAAACAAATAAAGACAAACAAATTCTAAGCAAGAGTAAGAACGATAATTAAGGGAACTAGGTTGTTCGGGTTCAGCAAAGTAGCTAGAGAAGGGAAATAGGCATGGACTAATAATTATCTAGAGTGAAACAAGAGCAAAACCCAACCTCTCGATGTGAGTCTTACACTAGCTCAAGCTGTCACACCCGTAGTTTAGCGATTTCATATTCTAAGCTATTTTGATAATTAATTGGACTAATTATGATTTTAAAGCTTATTTTTATAAAATATGAATTTCATAGTATAATATTTATATTAGAAATAATAAGTTCCGTCTTGAGTGTATAGTAGCCTTAAGACGTGTTTTAAGTCAAAACTGACTCAAATTGAGCATGTATGGGCCTAAGTCGCTTATTGGGCCTATTTTCTCCTACACTTCCTTATAAACCCTCATAATCCTTCTCCTTCCCTTAATTTCTAAGCAAACACAACTCCCTCTTCACCATTGTTGTTCCTCTCCAAATTCTCCACTAAAATCCTTATATCTCCATCGTTTTTAGTCCGTTTCGATTGTCGTTTGTGTCATTCTTCTCCTCTCACCGTCCCCCATCTTTCTAAATATGAAAAATCACGTCTCGAAGACATCCAAAATTCTGTCCCGTCTCAATAAGTCTCGAAATCCGTGCCTAACTCGTTCTTTTGTTGTTTAGGTGAAGACTTGGAAGTCCCGGAAGAAGATAAGTGCATTATTGAGGATTCTCACGAAGATTAGGAAGCAAAAGGTAACGGTGAAGGGTTACTCGACTTTACATCAATTTTATGTGTATACTTGTATGTATGTGTGGAATGTGTTGATTTATGTTAAAGATGAGTTATTTATATATTGTTGTTGTTTTATTATCAAGATTGATGGAGATTTTTTTGGATGTTTCATATCTAGCCTATGTTTGTCTTTTGAGAATGTTAATGGTGATGGATTCATGTTTAATTGGCTAATTACTTCATTTTTCTCATATAACAATGTTTGTTCACTTGAAAGTTATGAGGATTGTCATATGTAAACGATTGAAGGATGAATTTGGTGTATTTTGGGATGGTTGTTGGCTTACGTGCTGATTTACGTCTTATATGTGTTTACCGTCTCATGAAAAGTTGTAAATTATGTTGGAAATATGTTATTTGGTTCGAAATGATGATTTTTATGTACAGGGGTCCCCAGCCGGTGGGCCGGCAGCCAGTCCACTGGCCGACTGGGAACCTTCTGTTTGTTGTTTCTCGAAATTTTGGAAAATAAGCATCAGGTGCCTCCAGCCGGTGGACCGGCAGCCGGTCTGCTACCGGCTGGGAGCACTCGGGTGGTTTTTTGTTTATTGGAAGCTTGGGTGTTGTCCTAGCCGGTGGACCGACCGGGAGCACACTTTTGTAAGTTTTTCATACTTTGCTTATTGTCCCAGCTAGTGGGCCGGGGGCCGGTCCAATGGCCGGCTGGGAACACACTGATTGTTTTCCTTCATTGTTTTATCCCATGTTCTTTATGCCTTGTTAAGATGAATTTTTTACACTTTAATTTCATGTTGTGTTATCAAATGAGCATGTGTATGGTACTTGGCATGTTTAATCGGTTGGGAGTTTACCTTCCGATTTGGTTGTATTGCGAATCGGTTTGGAGTTTACCTTCCGGTTTGGTTGTATTGTGAATCGGTTGAGAGTTTACCTTCCGATTTGGTTGTATTGTGAATCGGTTGGGATCGGTTGGGAGTTTACCTTCCAGTTTGGATGATGTTGAATCGGTTGGGAGTTTACCTTCCGGTTATGATTGAGTTGTCATATGTTATCATTTGTCTATATCACTATCTCTTATGGTTCTATTGAATGAAATTGACATGATGCCTTATACTCTTGCCTAACTTGCCTCTGCCCTACTTGTGCAACACTGACAAGTATGGGTTTGCTACTTGTGCTGTACTGACAAGTACGGTTTGCCATTTGCGCTGCACTGGTAAGTGTGCTTTAGCTATTGTCACTTCCGCCACACTCGCGCTACACCGGCGATTTGGGTACTCGACCATTGTGTCTAGTGATCGAGTCTGGGTGCGGGCTGCATTGCCGCATGTCATGAGTCTGGCAAGATATAGACTAGGGCATACCTAGATAGTCGTCGTACCAGGGGAAAATATTGTGTCTAGAGCATTCTTTTGGATTTTGTTATAGGTCTTGAATGATTATATATGCCATTTTCCATTAGATTCATCTCATGTTTATATGATTGTTTGTGTCTCGGACATGTTTTAAAGGTAACCTCTGAGCCGGACACTTGTTTGATTATGCGTGGTGTATTGGACATGTTTTAAAGGTAACCTCTGAGCCAGACACCCKCATGATTATGTTTGMCTTGATCCTATCGAACATTAAAGGTGAGATGCAAGCCTTTACTTGCGATATGATTGCCGGGATTGATGTTCTCATCCGTATTTATGGTGAGATGCAAGCCATAAGTACGCATGTGACGTTAGTAGCCACGTCCCGTGCTTGTTTTCTAAAGGACTTTCTAAGCTATGGCTACAGTTTCCTCTCACATGTACTATATGTTGGCTTCCTGACATCCATTTTATATGATATCTATGTTGGCTTGTTATAATGATTCTATACGTTATGTTTTGGTCGGAATAATATATGTGAGTGTTTCATATACCTTTAAGTCATGATGATTTCATATGCTTATCACATGCTTTAATTCATTGAACATATCACTTGCTTAAGTTGATCATGATTGTATTGTATGCTTGAATGTTTAACGTGCTTGTTTATCTTCAATTTGATGTATTGTGGCTGGGAGAACCCTGAGTTACTCCCCACTGACTGTGCCATTCATATTTCATGAATGACAGGTATGTGATGCAGATTTTGGGGTGAAGACGTGTGGGCTAGCGAGCATGACACCTTGGACCTAGTATTAGTCTTTAGCTGTTAGACTTACCCACCGTACTTGCTTATTACTTCTATTCGTGGGATATCATTTCCCCGGACATAACATTGTATAACTTATTTATATTTCCGCATGTTTATCGTATTTTAAACCCACTTTCGACTTAGACTTTATTTATGTTTAAAAAGTTTTAAAAATCTCATATTTTCCGCTGCGATCTCTATTGTTTATGTTACGTTTATAGCGGGGGTCACACAAGCATTAATCAACCTACTCATTTAATTAGATTCAACCCACTATTTGTTAAGCATATCCTAATTACTAGTCACGCTACTCACTCAACAAGTAGATAGATTAGAGAAATCAACTCAACTTACTGATTCAAGCAATTCATCAAACACCTTATGTGAAAAAAAAATAGACAAATGTAAAAAACTCAAGAATTATCATTAATACATGCAAAAACCCTCTCATAAGCACTACAAAGGTTCCCCCTCCATCCTAGTAGAAAAACTACTCACACATATTTAAGACAAGCACAACAAAGCATGTGAAAGGTGAACAAAGATGAACAATAGACATATTGAAAGTAAAAATAACACAAGGATAAACAAGAAATGTAAATAAATGACAAATAATGAAAACTAAGGAAGAAATGATACCCAAAGATTGCAACTTTGATTGAAATAAAGAAGGATTCTTCAATTCTTCAAATTACAACCCACTAACATAAGCATAAACTAGAGATAAACTAGTTTCTATACTAAATTGCTATGTAATTAGTGCTTGAATTAAGGGAAGATTAAGGAAGTAATTAAGTAAACTTGCATGAAAATATGGAGTAAAAGTCTAGGTCTAGGGTTCTTCTTAGAGAGGGTTTACAATGGGGTATTTATAGTATCCCCTGGTATTAAGCCCAAAGAGGAGAACAAGCCCAAAATCCCGTAGAAAGAGGTCCTCTGCCGGTTGACCGGCCGCCGGCCTGCATGTCGGCGCCGTGAAATCTTCAATTTTGGCCAAAAAATATGCATTGTGTGTCCCAGCCGGTTGAACGGCTGCCGGCCTCCCGGCTGGGGACATCGTCTTGTCTTCATTTCTTCAAAATCATCATGATGGCTGGGGCTCTCTGCCGGTGGATCGGCTGCCGGCACGCCTACCGGCAGCGTTACTTTTCCACTTTGAGCTCTAATTAAACTTGGAAATTGGGGTTGTGCTCCCCTGCCGGTGGACCGGCTGCCGGCAGGGAAATATCCTTGCTGAATTCCTCTCATTTTCCCTCAGCTAGTATCATGTGGCGTTTGGCCGACTACCGGCCTCCCGGCTGGGGACCACTCCAGCATCTTTTCACCTTATTCTTTCTCCCTTCTTCCAAAACCGCTTTACTTGCTCCCAATTTATTGTTCCCGTCTCGATTCCTGCAAGACGCGATAAAACTCCTAGAATAGGAAATATGGGATACAAAAGCAAGTAAAAGGTCGGAAGACTGCATCAAAATGGGTCAAATAATGAAGGGAAATATGACTAAATAAGCCTATAGCAACATTTAGCATCATCAAAGCATTTCTATCATCACTAGTATTCCATCATTAGTTCATCATTTTATTTATATCAATTAGCTTAGCTTATATTTACATTTCCTTATTTCCATTTTAATTATTATAAACATCTCATTATGTTTATACAATTCATTTCATATTTAGACTTTGTTATTTACATTATGAGTGAGTAGTTTTATTTTGTCTACGGAATTAGGGGAGCCATGCATTATTTGTTATTCTATCATGTTAGATTAGTAAGTTATAATAGTGCATAAATGTTTCTACACATGTTTGTTTTGTAATTGTTAATCTTAGGTTACTGATGACAATCTTTGATTAAATGTGTTAATACATTTTATAAGTCGAGAGGCATGGATTTGTATTAGACAAAACATGTTCTAGTAGACTGACCTAACCATAGCGAGAGTTCGTTAGGACCCAATCTAAGGCCGACAATAATATCGAGAGGTGGTTGTATATAGGCCTAGACATTTGTCTTTGTTATTGCATTTCTAGTTTAGCATGAGTTGTATTTTCTATGCATGTGTGACCCAACTCTCCTGGACTTTTTTATTAATATATTTTTACATCACCAAAACCCAAAAAAGATAACTCGACCTTGATAAAAACCTATTCATAGCAATTCGTAAAGCACATCCGTTTCTCTGCGGATTCGACCCCTACTTACTACATTAATTTGTTGCCAAGTCTAGGGACTTTATTTTTGCTAGGTGTGCGACCGCCTAGTCAACGTCACGAGAACAATGTTTTTGTGGCTCGTGATGTTGTCTTTCTAGAAAAGGAGTTCATTTTTATAAGACAGAGTGAGAGAAAATTTGAACTTAACGAAGTTCAAGAGCCACAAACTGAAGAGATAACATAGGAAGATGTTCCTTCTTTGTCTAGTTCTGTTATTATTCCTTCAGAACCTAGGAGGTCAGGTAGAATTAGTCGCCAACCTGATAGATACCTTAGAGTTATCGAGGAGGATGGTGATTATGAAGTGTTACTTTTGGGAAGTGACAAACCTAATACCTACAAAGCGGCTATATCTAGTCCCAACTCTAAGCTATGGCTTGAGGCCATCAGATCCGAGATGGATTCCATGTACGATAATCAGGTATGGCACGTGGTTGATTTACCTAAAGATGTGAGACCTCTTAAGTGTACATGGATCTTTAAAACCAAGGTCGGCATGGATGGACATAAGGATGTCTATAAAGCAAGATTGGTGGCAAAGGGTTTCACTCAGATTCATGGTATACACTATGATAACACCTTTGCACTAGTTACAATGCTTCGATCCATTCGGATTATGGTAGCGATTGCTGCCTTTCATGACTATGAAATTTGGCAGATGGATGTCAAAACCGCCTTCCTGAATGGTTTTCTGGAAGAGGATGTGTATATGACACAACCCGAAGGTTTTATAAATCCAAATAATCCTAATAAAGTATGCAAGCGTGATAGATCCATTTATGGTCTTAAGCAAGCATCAAGGAGTTGGAATCATCGCTTTGATCATGTTATTAAAAAAACGGTTTTACTCGAAGTGTCGAGGAACCATGTTTATACATGAAGTTTTGTGGGAGTAAGGTGGTATTCTTAGTCTTATATGTGGATGACATATTTCTCATTGGGAATAATATATCAATACTTATTTCTGTAAAGGAGTGGCTAGGTAGTCATTTTTAGATGAAAGACCTATGAGAAGCTCAATGCATCTTAGGCATACGGATTTCTACAGATACATCTAAAAGGATGTTGGCATTTAGTCAAGAAGCTTACATTGATAAGATTCTTGATCGGTTCAAAATGAAAGACTCTAAGAGAGGATTTCGGTGCAATGGGTCATGGGATTACACTGAGTAAGTCACAGTGTCCTATTGAATCTGTTGATATTGAACGCGTGAGTTTGATCCCTTATGCTTTCGTTGTTGCATCAATCATGTATGGCATGATGTGTACTAGCCCAGATTTGTCATATGCTTTGAGCATGACAAGCCGTTGTAGATACCTCGTTTCTGCACCCTTCGCCAAACATCCAGTGATGATTGGACCGCATGTTCAATATACGAAGCGATATTATGACATTTCATTAATTCGTCAACAAATGATAGCCTAAATGGTCATGTCAACCCCTTTTTCGTCATCTGTGCTGATACGGTCGTTTTGACAGTAATTAGAGTGCATTCGGAGTCCGGAGTCAAAACTGTCTCTGAAATCCGAGACCGTAAATCCCGAGTCAAAAGAAATATGCCTGCCAAAGGTAAGGATGTCATAATATGTCGAGATTATGTCTCACATTTTGTCCCATTTCACTTCCCTAGGCTAAATTTATCTTTACATTATAAAATGTGCATTTTATTTTAGCTTAATACGACAACCCGACCTTTAGGCTCATTTTACGAGGTGATTCCGTCTTTTTTGGGTCTTTGCTATTTCACATAAATTTCTAGATCTTTCTCCTAGCTTTCTAACGAAACCGAAATCACCTTAATCAGAGTTTTGTAGAGAAAGTTATGCCTAAAATATGACAGGTTGTCAACGCGCATTCATGCAGCGCAGGAAACCGCCCTAGAGAGGACGCAACATTTGCTCCGCCTCTTCCCCAGGGTGTTTCTCAGCGCAAAAAATCAAAGTCGGCTTATTTCTTTCCTACTAGATCACCTTAATCCGTGAGTCTGTTAGATCTTTTTCCGAAACCCTACTTCTCGCCTAGTATGAATAGAGGCCTTCGCCTCACATATTTTTCACGCGAGTGTCCGCCCCTTATCTTCTCTCTTTGCATTCTAAGACCACGTGCTTTTGCTACGACGCATACGTGCTTGAGCATTCTCGACCACGTAAGCCTAGATCATTCTAGGTAGTCACGTTTTGCATAGACTTACCAATATGACTACTACACTTTAATCAACCTAATTAATTAATTGTTTTTCTTAAATCCTTTTCGAGGGCATCTTCATTACATTCGAGTCGAATTAGTCTTTTTCGCTTCATAAACATGTAAGTCTGAGGGTGGAAAATCCCATTTGTATTTCATTTCATGTATTTATGTAAGAGTCTACGCCGTAAACATGCTGTCAAAATCGTAAGTTTTTAAACCTTTTTGACGAATCAGGACGGAAAGACAGTCGAGAAGAAACGCAGGAGTAGTTGCGCCTTTTAGAATAGTCGCAGCATCTGCTGCGCCTCTTCTAAAGGCTGCTTATCTTTTGTTTCTCTTCTTCTTCTTCCTCGAGTACCATTTGTCTCGTCCTTTTTGTTTAATTTCGTTTTCTTTCATAATTTCCAGTTTCCAAATTATTTTAAATTTTCTTTCGGCTTAAATCTCTTATAATCTAATATTTGGGGATTTTCGTCATTCTTTCAAACCCGGATTTTCAATGATTCGATTTCCCGTATCAAATCATTCAAATTCGACTTTGTTTATATTTCCCGCTTTATGACGATCTCTTATTCATATATAACATATTAAATCACTTTAATTCAAGTTTAATGTTAATAATACGCCTAAATTAACTAACGAGCGATAACAACCCACGGGTTTGACTTTCACAGTCAGAATCCAACTCGAGAACTGTCGCACAAGGTGATGCACCTATTCATAGAGGGCGCAACACGTGCTGCTCCTGTTCTGGTTTGGCTTATGCCTCTGAACTCGTCTCGTCCTGACGTAGTTTTCTAATTAGCTTATAATTAACTATTATTCATATTATCACCCTCTGTTTCAGCGTTTTATTTTTTATTTTCTTTTTTGACGTATTTATGGCATAGATTCGTCTTTCATTCACTGTAATGTAATTTATTTCCCTTTCTTTTGTTTACCTTTCTTCTCACATGTAAATGAATGTAAAATATCCACTTTGACCTAATTTCTTGCTAACTTTATGTGTTAACCGACTTAGTTTAATTTACATGCTGGAATTAAAACGTGGGTGCTACATTGCATACATATAACTAATGACATATCAAATATAAATGACATTCCCTGATCATTAATAGAGGTCGCTATCGAGGCAGACAGGATTAGGTGTTCTAATAAGAGCTTCCTAATACTTACCCTCGCCCCTTACTCAGATATCTGTGAACACCAGTGTTCATTGGCATCGCGAGAGTTATTCTAGCCATGGAATGCTAAGGGCGACAAATTTCTTAGTGTTTCTGTCACTACTTTGTGTCTTGGCATGATAGAAAGTATTCAAACAGATCCAATTAAAAGGCAACTGTAAACAAAGAAGATTAAAGCAATAAGGAATGAAGATATTGGAGTTTGGGTTGTAAGTGTTTTGATTGTTGAAGGGTCTTTGAGGTCTCACACTAGTGTTGTAGGATTGGAAAGCATTAAGATCTTGCATGT
>VHZZ01029097.1:6360-24517 GCA_009801015.1 Silene noctiflora
AGAGGGTGGTAACGGGAAGGAATCAATGAGGACCTAGTATTAGTTGAGTTACGAGGATGTAACATTTACCTTAAGAGGAGTAGGATGCGACAAAAAAGTTTGATGGTTTTAAATGTGGCGGTATATTAGGAATTTTGGGTCTTGGTGTAGAACTATGGATGCACTTGTGGTTTGATATCATTAAAAGTAATGGTGGTGGCCGCGACGTTGTGGTTTGAACCGAATGGACATGGAGTAAGTGGTAGGTGTGAGTAAACTTCAAGGACGAAGTTCTTTTAAGGGTGGTAGAATGTAACATTTCATTTTGGTAGACGCTTTCGTTTGGGGAATTGTAATGGTGGAATTAGATAAGGCGATTCTAAGGTTGATGTTAGGTTGTGAGTTGAGTTGTTGAGGTGGGCTTGGTTGAGTGAGTTAGTGTCGAGGATGGAAGGTGAGAGTGGTATGATGTTGGATAGTAGGATGGTAGGTGTGCGTGTTATGGAGGTATGGGTTTGAACTTCGGGGACGAAGTTCATTTTTAAGAAGGGAAGACTGTAATACTCGGTATTTTTAGTATAGGGACACTCGGTAGAGTACAAGGTACTCGACCGAGTGCCTAGTGGTGTCAGTCTGTCAGTGTTCTGGAAGTGGGGAACTCGGTCGAGTGGCCTGCACTCGGTCGAGTGTCGCCTACTCGGTCGAGTGTCGTGTACTCGACCGAGTGTCCGGTTAGTATCGGGGTTTTAGCGGAAAGTATAAATATTAGAACGAGAAACAGTAATTCATTATTTCTCTTTTTAAACAAAACCTAAACATCGTTACTGCTCCTCTTTCAAATTCTTCATTTCCGCGGCACGTCTCTATTGTCGTGTTGGGATTTCTACGTATTGTAAGAGAGTGTTTGTAAGGGTAAGTCTCTAATTGAGTCTTTAAGCATGTTATTAGAACCCTAATTTCTGATTTGGGGGGTTTTTGGAGGGAATTGTGTCTTATTGTATGTTTGATTCGTTATAGGAGGAGAATTCATAGAAGAGGCCTTTTGATCGCTTGATTGTTCCTGAAATTGCTGATTAAGGTAGGATTTCCTACTCAGTTGCCTGTATAATTATATGCGTACTAATGTGACGGTATTGTACTGTGCTTTATGATGTGATTCCATGCTTGTGATGGTATTGTGATGGCGGAGTTTGTGTGGTGGATGTTGGAGTCGGGTGTGATCGGTATTGTGATTGTGATATTGTTTGTGAGCCATTGTGAGAGGTGGTCTCACCCCCATTGTCCGCCTCCTGCGTTCTCTCAGCGTAGGGGGGATGTGCACATTAATGGATTTGGGTTATTATGGGTGGTTTAGGTGGTTGGCTGCGGTCTTCCACTAGCAGGGCTACACACTTCGGTGTGTAGTCGGTTACTTGTGATGTGGTGTGGTGATGGTGGCGACGGTGGTGGTGTGGTACTGTTACGTTATTGTATATAGTTATTCAGTTGGCTGACCCCGTTTAATGTTTTAAAAACTGTGGTGATCCATTCGGGGATAATGAGCAGTTAGTGTAGCAGGTAATGACGATGATGGTTTTTGACTGCGCGGTGGGGTTAGCAGGGTGGAGTCTCACGAGTTATATTAGTTTCCGCATACTTTATTAGTTATACTTTTGTTAGTTTGGTTTGTACTCCGTGTTTTGGAGAAGGATTTTTGTAATAAGTTAAATTATATTTATATTAATAATGTTTCTTTATTGTTACTATGATGTTCACTGCCTCGGGAAACCAAGATGGCAGCATCCTTGTAATCCGATGTAGTCCTTGGTAAGGTGACTCGGAGTATGAGAATGTTACAGATACAGGCATAAGCTCTCATTAAGATCTCCCTCCCTTATCCCCTTTGTTTTCCTGCAACAATTTTCGGCTCAGAATGTATCAAACATATAGATAGATTCATTTAGGCTTCATGTATAGCATGATCTTATAGAGCTACTACTTGTAAGAACTTCTCTAATTTTTTATTCTCCCTTGTGGATGAATCTAAGAGGATTCTTCTTGCAAAAAAAAAAAAAAAAAAAAAAAAAATTGCCTACTTGCACAAAATTTTAACAGTTTATTTTCAAGTCTCCCTAAAAGCAATCTTGTGGAGTGTTTATGGCCTGAGTCCATACATGCCTTCTAGATTTCGAGTCTGTCAAATCGGGTGGCCTTGGCTTACCTGGTATGCGTGATTTGCAGGTTATCACGGATGCCCGAGAATTCACCCAGTGCGCACTGAAAATAGTGGTCGGGTTCCCTTGTAAAAAAAAAAGCATTTAAATATTCCGTAATTTTAGGAATTTTCTCATTGATACCACTTAGTTATTGACTTATCGGTTATACCCTTATCTTTTGATTAATTTCTCGTTTACCCCGAAACAGTACACTACTAACTATTCTTAATATACTTTACAATAATGATTTAAAGTTAAATTCCGTTAATTTTGGTGCGTTTTGTGATGATTTAACAATTAAGTACTCACTAAATAAATATAATTAACTTAAATTGTCAAAAAGTTCAATTTTCTTACAACTTTTGAAAAATGTTTTTCAAAACAAAAATTCAGAAAAAGTATTGTAAAGGTTCTATAACTTAAAAAAAAAAGACTTTAATTTTTATTTCAAAATTATATTTTTTGATATTTTAAGACGATTTTATTAAAGAATTAACAAAAGTATTCACACCTTTTAAAGCAACACCATCGAGATTGCCCGTCGAATCACCATGCATGGTTGTAGCTTGCAACTTACAATTAATGGCCACCAACCACGCGCAACCACTATACCATACTACCATCAATTTACTCTACCATAACACACAACTCACTCAACCTTGAAGCATAGGTTGAAGCATAAATGAAGGGTTGAGATGTGGGCTGGAGGAGATGGGGAGGATATGGAGTTGAAATGAGAGACGGGGAGTATAACTGTATAAGGGTTAAATTAACAGACTTTTAGACGGAATTAATTAGTAAGGTGATTTTTGCGATAAGTAAGGAAGTAGAGGATTATAGGTGGGGATAAATCTTGCTCATGAATGAGTAACTATGTAAATAAAAAGTAGAACACAAACGAGAAAACAAGAAAACTCGAAGTATAACACCCCCTTCTTGTCCGGCTAAGGTAATCGACTCCAAGTCCATAACTCGTCCAAATCCAAAACTCGACTAATAAATGAATAAAAATGTAAACTGAACATTATACAACTCAACTATATAATCTACCATCTACGTAACTCGACTCCAAGTCCAGAACTCGTCCCGTCTCCCGCGTGACACCAAACCAAACCTGTAAACAAAATACTCCCCATATGATCAAAAACATCATATGGATCAACACAGGCCACCCCGGAAATAGGTGACAATTACACATAATCACACAAGGCCAGTTTCGATAATATAAACAATCACAAAAGACAATAGACGTGAATATGAAATGCAATATGAATGTACAATAACAAGTCTCCATCACTACTACTCCGCAATCAAGACACCGGTGTCAGGAACACGTCCACGATACTCACCACACCGCCCACCAAATAGCCGGACCGCAGTCCGTAAAAAGGTACTCGAGACACGCCCCGTGGTACCGAGCCCGAACGTTAACCGGACCCCTGCCAGACGACGTGCCTCAACCACACGTGTCCCTCCATGACTCAAGTCATTAATGTGCACATCCTCTTGGAGTGGGAAGCTCCAAGAGGTGACCCAAGCGTAAGACGGTCTCCGAACCGCCTTACGTCTCCTCAACAACGAGTATCGCCACCACAACTCCTCCAACAATCACCAACACGTACAACAAACACAGGTATGCAATACGAAATGCAACATACTAAATACATGACTCCTCATGAGACACACCTTCCAATCATACCATGAATGTATCAATGCATCCAAGTATCCCGACTCTCGAGTCGTCACAAACCAATATCATGTTATAATGCATTTCCGACACACATGAGTCTCATTACCATTTCAATTAACATGGTGAATGCAATACTACTTCTATCATGGATTCTAAGTGACAATATGCATACAAACACACATTTACATTATCAAAATCGAGTAGGATTAACCTACCTTTTAGTAATCTTCATAAGTTACTCGAATCCAACACAATCCCGTCTCATGAAACTGTCTCATCTTATATAAGTCACATAATACTATCACAATACATCCTACACTAGTATACATTACAAAACCCCTTATTATTACCCATTAATTAACCATATTACATATATTAATTGCTAATTAATTACCCATAACAAAACCCCCAAAAGTTAGGGTTCATAAGAAATAGAAAATGGTAGATCTCAACTTACTAGGTCTAATCTAAGCTTAAATCTCATAAAAAAAGTGTTTGTGAGAGTTTTAGAGAGAAGAGAGAGGATTTCGAGTGATAAGGAAGAAGGATGAAATGAATTAGGATAAAATCCTGAAAATAGGCTTTATCGTGTACTGTGCAGTTGCACTCGGTCAAGTGCTGAGTCCACTCGGCCGAGTGCCAGCCACTCGATCAGCTGGACGCTCTACTCGGTCCACTGCAGGCTCACTAGGTCTAGTTTATGGCTATACTTTATTCCCGAGTAGTCTTTTATAAAGTCCGGTGGTCCTCTTACGCACCCCAAGGTTTTTGTACGGGTCCTACAATATCCGGGTATTACACAAAGGTACAAACGAGAAAAAATCAATACATGTTGATTTCTTGAATTTGAAATTGATTTTATTAAATTAAAGAATTAAGATGATTTCTTGAAATTTGAATTGATTTTATTAAATTAAAGAATTAAGAAAAGTATCTCCATCTTTTAGAGCAACACCGTTAAATCGTTGAGATTGCCCGTCGAATCACCACAAATGGTTGTAGCTTGTAACTTACAATTAATCGATAAAACATGAAAAGGGTACAAACGAAAAAAACCCAATAAAAAAACCAAATTTTGCTCATCTCAACAGTCTCCACCAAACCAACCCAAGAAAAGCTTGAGCTTTAATGGCTGACTTACCAGACGAACTATGGACCAAAATCCTCGAAAATGGAATCAGAAACCCTAATTCCAACACCCGTTTAACTTTCAAAGACCTCTGTTGCCTCTCTCTCGTCTCTCGTTGCCTTCATCTTCTCTCCAACGATCTCTCTCTTTGGTCCTCTCTCCTTTCGCTCGACTTCCCTTCCCGCCTTTCTCAAAAAACTACAATTTCCCCCAAATCAATTTATCAATCATGGTACGTCAATTATTTCGATTGATTATGTGATTTTGATGACTTTTTTTTTTTTTTTTTTTTTTTTCTGTGAGATTAATTTGGTTGTAAAGGTATGAGAAGGATAAGGCGAAGAGGATAGCTGCCGCAAAGCGGGCGGTAATGCGCGTCGAGAGTATTGT
Source organism: Silene noctiflora (assembly GCA_009801015.1). NCBI lineage: Eukaryota > Viridiplantae > Streptophyta > Magnoliopsida > Caryophyllales > Caryophyllaceae > Silene > Silene noctiflora. Next base: position 11,744 of record VHZZ01029097.1, read on the forward strand.
TGCAGAACATGGTAGGAGAGTTGAGGATTTTCGACGGCGGCGGGTTGATGAAGAGGAGAGGATTCATTGTGTTGTTTCTGAATTGAACAATTTGCGCAGGGTTAGGTATTGATTTCACGTTTCATTGTTTTTAAGGCAATTGTTGTACATTATTTTGATTTGATGTATGTCTATCAGACCTGGTTACCGTTTTCGCTCGAATCTAGTGAATTGCGAACTGATTCTCACATATTTCGTATTAGTATTGCCGTATCGGAGTACTAGAAAATACTTTATTAACTCTTTAAGTGTGTATGTGCATATTTTATATGCTTGTTACGTATTTGTATCAGGGCTTACTACGAATTAGACAACCTTGTATCCGACTTACATGATGAGAGTGAAAGTGAGCTGAGATTTGATGTGAAGGTTAAACAAACATAGTTAAATTATTTTCGGGAAAAGTTAGTAATGTGACCGAGTTATTTAGAAAAAAGTTGATAATTTTTACAAAAAAATTTCGAAATTTTGATTATGAGGAGGGCAGCCAGCTCCTTGTCTCCACACCTCCAAGTAATCTTATAACTTCAGGCAGATATCATTCCATGCATGGATTACTAGAAATGTTACTTTCAAGGATGGGAAAATATGGATTTGAGTAGTTTCACATAATGAGGTGGTTTCACGCAAGACTAGCGAATGTGCAGTTATGTTGCTTGTAATTTATTAGTTTGTATCAATTTGGAGTTTCTGGAAATATGGTTCTGTTATACCTTCTGTGCGTATCAGTTTCCCGTTTGCACCATTTATGTTCCAATGTAAGTTAAGTAGGTGTTGTTAGTTAAGGTCAATGACTCATTTTGTTGCAAAGTTTATGTCTGGTTTTTTATTTGACCAAATTATTCTGAAACGGGGGATATAAATTAGTGGATTCATTGGACCTTTTAAGAAATTATTTCAGCCTATTCAGTTTGTTATTTAGACATAGTTGGTAGTTGGTACAATGTTTGGTGGTGAACTTGCTAAAGAAATGAAGATGTGAACTGTGAAACAAACTCATTTTTCCTTGGTGGCCTGGTTGGAGTTGTTCAGTGGTTTGCCACTGGCTGTGAATTTACAGGGGAAATGTCGAGTTATTAGCCAATGGAGTTGTGTTCTTAACTTTCAATACAAACATGGTGCAAGTTTTCTTTTCATAACCTGTATTTTGCATCTTCTTCTTGTGCTAGCATAGCTGTAGCTGGAGGACTCTAGGACTTATCAGTTTTATCTAATGGTCATAAAAAACCCTTTCAGGCAAGCTTCTGTTGCTTTGAATGTGTGGCAGCCGGAAGTCGTCCGGGGAAGACAGAAGCAGATAGTAGAACAATGTGCTGTACCTGTTGATTCACGAATCAATGCACTTGAGATGGAACTGAAGCTGTGTAAGCAACAAATGATAGAGTTTGAAAGGGCATATGTAAGAAGACTCTTGCTCTTTGTTTCACTGTAGGCGTGAGTTTCATGATTGAGAATTAACTTTGAGTAATCCTCATAGTCCCATGTTGTTTGAAACCAGAGAGCTGAAAAGCGAAGACTAGATCAAGCAAAGGAAAAGCTAACATCGATGAAGTACCATCCTTTACAAGATCATTCAGTGTACCAAAATTCACTTGATGATCATAAAATCCGAAGTACAGTTGATAGTAATCGTAAGAGGAGGAAGTGTAAAACATCCAGTGATGGTTAGAGTTTCTTCATTCTCTTCTTACAATTGGATTATTAATCTATTTTCAATTGCCATGTTAGAGTATTTACCATCCCTAGCTTTATGTAACACCATTGTATTAAAATGCGATATAACAGCCGTGATATATCGGGATCGAGTTGTCATTTATGTAAGATGACGAGTTGCAGACAATGCTGCCGGGATTTTAAGAATGTTCACCAGATGTACATTAACTGGGCGTTTGCCGTTTGGTATGAAATGGGACAAGGGAATGAAATCAAGAAAGGGAAAGGAAAGGGATACCCTTTGATTACCCTAGTTGTTTGGCTGAGGCCTGAGAACATGAAAGGGAATGATTAAAAGCAACCCAAATTAACCACCACCCAAAACCACCAAGCCCTCATAACCGCTGTTGCTGGCTCACATGCCCGTGACTACTTCAAAAATCCACATCCACCCACATAACTACCACCCTCAACCCTTAAAAAGCCCTCCTCACCCCCGACATCCTCTTCCCCACCTTCAAAAATGTTTGTGATGGTGCGGAAGAGTTATTTTAAGGTTTAATGCATAATTTAGGTTAGAATTTGGTATTATTTTAGTATAATTGTTGATTATACTTGAATTTGAAGATTACCCAAGTATCGGAAACAACCTCTTTGTGTTGCTAAGACAAGGGAAAGGCTGCGTACATCCGACTCCCCTTACCCCGCAATTTGTGGGAGCCAATGAGGCACTGGGGTAATTTTGTTGTTGTTGGTGGTGGGGAAGAGGATTTATGGGGTGAAGAACGTTTTTGGGTTTTTTAAGGGTTGAGGGTGGTGGTTATGTGAGTAGGTGTGGATTTTGACGGGGATGATCGATGGGGATGTCGCTTGCGTTGGTTTTGTGTCAGAGGGTCAAAGGGCTGACACCGCCATTGGTGCCAGTGTGAGGAGCTTTTGTTGATGTTAGTGATGGGTGGCAATGATTGTGTGGTTGATGTCGACGGTGGTTGGTGGTGGGGTTGAGGTAATGGAGAAATGGTATTCTAAACCCTGGGGTTTGTTGGGGGGTGGGGATTGAAAATGGGGAAGTCAAGATTAAACCAAAATTGAAAATTGGGGAAAGGTAATGGAACTCTAGATAAACCAACATCATGTAAGCAAATGGACGCTCTTCATTCCTTTCCTGTAAGTCTGTAACCCCTTGACCAAAATCCCCCAAAGTATGAAAATTGAGTTCATTCTTCATGTTATGTAATATTGTAATCTTTTTTAGTTTTTATTTTTCCACAAATACTAAATACACGTTCCTATATGTTTCTTAAAAATATAGATTAAGATACGAAATTTAGTGTATAATTCGGCCACAGGTCGTGTCATTCAGGTGGGACCGGTGGTTATGTTTTTACGGGTCTAGTCATAAGCTGTGGTGCGATGTAAGGTGATGTGAACTTTCACTTGGCTGTAGCTGTATGAAGTGTTTTTGATTTCTTGTTGCTTGCAGATGTTGAAGGTTAAGTGACGCCTGAAAGGCGCGTTGTTACATATATGCTGCTCTGACCTCTTTAACATGTATTTTATTGGACTCGGCATCGTCTGTAGCCTGGAATCATGTAAACTGAAGAAAATCGTATGGGCATATTACTTGGTGGCTTCGGATTGCGTTGACGTGGTGTGTGGAAGAGCCTATGTTCATCTATTGCTCGGCTGTGATAACAACATGCTTCCCTGTTTGGGATGTACTACGAAGTATGAACTTGAAACATCATGGCGTTGTTTTTGTTGTACTATATTTTTAGGCCGATCTCATAGATATGATTGCCAACAGTCCCTTCTTTATTGTAAAACCATGTAAATAAAGACACATTTTCCTCTAATGATTTTTTCTTTTTTCAAGAATGGATATTCTAGTAAAATAAAAATACGGTCTTCTACGAGAACTTCTTGTTGTCAATGTCAGATCTTATTTTCCACAGCCATTGGCACATCATTAAGCTTAGTACTCCATTACTACTACCACAAATCCCATAGAATTGCGTACATTTATTTTTGGCACAAATGTTTTACGAAATCAGTAAGCCTCCCCAGATTCTGAGAAGAGAGGAGAGAAGATGGTAATTGTAGCATTTGTAATTATTAAGGCTTAATTAAAAAGGAAATGTATATTAGTATGAAATAAACTTGCAGAAAATGAAATAAAGTATACCAAGTTGCACAAAATAAAATGATGGTAGCAGTGTTTTCTCCTAGATAATCCGTAGGTGATTGTGCCTTAATTTTAGCTTCACATGCTGCAAACTTAAACCAAGTCAAGTAGAGGCAGTCATATGCAGTGTAAAACACCTCAAATATTTGAAAGGCGAAATAATATAAAACCTCAAGTTCATGCTTATGCGGTTAATCTACCAACAAGATATAGTACTACGGAAAATACAAGGATTTGACACCGCCTGAACCAGTTGCAAATATTAGAACATAGTTGCAAACTGTGGATTAGAGGCCAATTCTTGGTAGTGAAACCCATCAGTTGGCAGTCACCTACAAAAAATAGCAGGGAACAAAAACTGTACAAGGACAAAAAAATGAGCCCCCATTCTCCTATGTGGATATTACTTAAAATTGTATTGCACTGAGTGGATTTAAAATTTTCCTGAACCCTGTATTCTTGATTAAAAAGCTTCAGTAGTCCAAAAAATTTCAAGCCTTCACATATGGAGAACTTCTTACCAAAAATTTCTCGACACCATAAACTGTAGGGGGTCCCTGTTGACATTAGCATCTGTGCTATGAGAAAACCGCCTAGATCGGTGTAACTTCAACTTAATTGCAGGCACTTTGTGCGCAACTGTCCGCCAGATCATTTGGACGGCATCATCGTCCCTTGACGGGTACCGAAACTCAAAATATCTCTTAACTTCTTGCAATTTGTTCCACATTCGGGTCCATTCTTCCCTTTTGATCCCATTGATAAGATTTATAAGAAACTTCTCTTTGACAGCATCCGAGTTACTAACAAAAATGGAGAACTCGGAGTAATCAATAACGTCTTCAAATGGAAGTTCAATGTCATCACTGATGATGACTGGGACACAATGGCTGGCAATTGCATCAAATAGGCGGTTTGATGATGGGGTGTCGCCTGCTATGTTGAGGCAAAATTTGGAGGAGTGCATTCCGAGGGTAGCATTGTTGATGCCACCATGCTGGACACTTCCAAATGCAAAGTGTACATCTTTCTCGTCTTTCAAATGGTTGAATAGCTCTTGCCTTATTACTCCGCCCTGCAAGCACATCCCTTATATGAGAACCAATTGTACACCACTTCCTTTAAATAGGTCGCTCTGCAAAATGCAAATTACTCGCTTCTAATGAACTTTTTTAGCTAAATCGCCTAGATGACTCCCTTTTTTAGTGTTATTTTTTTGTCTGACACAAGTATAACCTCGATTCCAACTAAAAAATTAATTAAGTAGACAACAATCAGGTAGGCCAGGTGATGTGAAAGTTAGATCAACGTTAGCGTTTTCAACAAAACCGTAATCAATGTCATTCACCAAAACAAGGGAACAAATTTCTGGATGTCCAATTGTTTGATAATTTTCTGTGTACAGAAAGACAAAATTGCGATATCTTATGAGTGAGAAGTGCGCTTTCAAAGTTTCAATCTCGTCTATCATAAACTGAAAGTTCAAATATTTTGCAGTGTCCATATCTAACTTTAAGGAATCCATTTTTAAAATAATGCTCAAAAATAAAATATTTATCGTTTTGGGTCGGTTTTGAAAATATTTGTCAAAATGGTGTCCACGTAGGATCRGATAATTCCGAACCTAAAACACGCCATTAGCAATGGCGTGTTTAGACAGTGGTATTTTAAACAAAGTTGGCAACCTAAACACGTCATTACGTATGGCGTGTTTGTGGGCTGAGACACGCCATACTAAATGGCGTGTTTTAGGCAATTCATTTTTTTTTTAACAAAAACAAGTTTCTCCTCCTCACTCCTCACAATCAAAACAACATTACCATCATCATCATCTTCAACTTCAATTTCAATTTCACCAAATCAATCAAATTCAAAACAAATCCACGAAAATGTCGACATTACCATCATCATCTTCAACTTCAATTTCATCCCAATTCACATATTCAAATGGTTCATACTTTCCGACGCCGTTTCATCTACAACAACCTCAATACGCAGCGCCGCCGCAGCCCGTCGCACCTATTGCACCAGTTGTTGTTCCTTCTGCCTACGCTGCGACGCCCGGCGTATACGCCCTTCCTCAATATCAACAGGTTTTGTTGATTTTTATGATTTTGATCATTTTTGTTTATCGTAGTTGTAAAGTTGCCGGAGAAGGATCCGGAGAGTTGTCGTAAAGTTTCCGGAATGAGGGAGGGTTGAACGGAGATGAGAGTGGTGAGGTGCAATGGTGACTGAGTTTTTGTGAGATGAGGAACGAAGTTGCATGTTGTTTTGATTGTCAGGAGTGAGGAGGAGAAGACTTGTTTTTGTTAAAAAAAATGAATCGCCTAAACACGCCATTTCGTATGGCGTGTCTCAGCCCACAAACACGCCATACGTAATGGCGTGTTTAGGTTCGGAATTATCCGATCCCACGTKGACACCATTTTGACAAATATTTTCAAAACCGACCCAAAACGATAAATATTTTATTTTTGAGCATTATTTCAAAAATGGATTCAACTTTAAGTGGTAACTATAAAACATTAAAACAAGCCAGGAAGGGAAATCCATCAGAGAAATGAAAGCATTCCTTCTTCCTTGCATAAAACAATTGTTGGACAAGATTCCAAAGTTAATGACAAGTTTTAGAAGTTACGAGAATTTGGAGAAGTTCAAGGCTGTAACTATTTAAACTAAGGAGTGCTGTCATAACACGCAAAGCCAAAAAGACAGCCATGTAAAATTATACTCCGTACCATGGTTCCTTCTCAAAGGCCTATATAAAACCTAGAGATGCCAGACCTCAAACCCACCCTAGCAGGTAGTAGAATTTGCAAGAGACTCGTAAATAAGAGAGTATATTTAAACCGTGCCCAGATGCCAGACCTCAACGTCTCAAACCCACCGTAGCAGATAAACCGCGTAAAGTTAAAGACAATACAGTTATATCACCTGATGTTAAATATCATTTGCAGTACTAAATAAACAAAGAAAAACTGGTGCAAATGATAATAGAAGAAAATGTCAACAAGACTCATCAACTATATTGTTTCGGATGATGATTAATATTAGCGGACCCCAAATAATGTTGGGACTAAGGCTCTCTTGTTGTACTCACTACTCATCAACTATATGTGAACAGCAACCAAAATATGAAAAAGTTTTATCTCCACAGCACAATACAGGGGCTAATCATAAGAATCCCATGGTTGAGTCACAGCTCACAAAATCATGGATTCGTGCGATTAATATTATTTCCTTTGCAGTGACGTGTTATGGTTATGGGAAAAACGTCAGAAAGGTTCAATATGTCAGTCACTACCTAGCCTTAAGTAGTACATATACAACTTCCATGATATAGGATAACTAACACAATACATTCACACTTTCGTAAGAAAAATCTGAGAAATCAATTTTCAAAAGCGTTTTGCGACACATAACTTGCTCAAAACTAGATGATAAACTTCAGTGATATATAAAAATAAGAAGTGTAACCTAAGTGAATTTATAGGCTCGCTGCATTGAAGAATGAAGATTACAACATGGTAAGAACGCAAGCACTACTCGCAGATAAGCAACTCGGGAAAAGTATTTTTCATCACATACATCAAAATCACCATTTTCACATATTCATGTCTGAATCAGTAGAGTTATAAGTAAAGCAAATGACAAATAGATTCAAGATTTAGCAGACGAAAAAAAAGGCTATCAAACTTTCAAAAAGTAAAGGAAGAACTCACATCTTTTCTATGTATGGCACCTTGGAAGTAAAGTAAAGTTGGGCGGCTATCAAAAGTCGAGGTATCATCATCAAACGATTTGATAACATGTCGATAAGGAGCAATAATATCTTTGTTAACATTTGCTATATTTGGTGGGTACCTCCCAAAATCGGAGAGTACGAACATGGCAGGCCAAAGTTGATTCCTAGCATATGAGAGACTATTAGGATGATGAGCCAATATTATGTGATCCACACCTCCTGACCTTTTCCACTCTTCCTGAGCTTCTAAGTACTCAACCAATCTATCTTGCATCAACTTGTCGCGACTAATCTTCTCTTCTTTTTTCACCCTAGAAAACCGGTTATAAGACAATGACGAAAAGAAGGGCACAAACACCACATCAGCCTCACTCGAGTTATGTACCCTTAAAGCAATACGAGAACTGTTATTCCCTGAATGTTCCGAAAAAAGGAGATCTAGTGTAAGCCAATGTTCTATACTATGCTGCAAGTTTAACCCACCAGGGTAATGAGGAACACTTTTCCGAATATCAGGCCAAACACTGGATCCCTGAGGTTTCCAATCTAGAATCCCAAAATGGAATTCAGGGGGCAAATCATACATAAAAACCTTTAACACATGTTTATTCCCTGCACTACATTCTCCCCCCAACACACCAACATTGCGATTCGAGTACCCGACATTGGATACAATGTGATTATTTAAACTAGGGTGCCATGTTGACCGCAATACAAAGAAGCATGATACTAGCAAGATAAGAGATGTTATACTAAACCAACAAAACAAAGAACTTGCGCGACGAAAAATTGCCAATGACAAGGAGGAGGAGGAGGAGGAGGAGGAATTCCTTTCTGCCATTCCAAAAAAAAAAAAAAAACAATAAAAATAATTGTCAGCAAGCATCAACAGTAATATTAGTGTTTGTCAATGTAGCCTTCATTTGTGAATCCAAATGAAAACAAATCTGTGGGCAGAAAATCCAATTAGAGAAATTAGAAAAATGAATGCATAAGACTGAAAATTGAAAATGAAAAAAAGACAGTAAACATAAATGTAAGAGACTCGGATGGGTGTGTTTGTAGTTTCAAGTTTGTGGAGATCAAAATGGCGCAAACAAGAGACAATGTCAACTACCGCGGGAATAGGGTCCATCACTTAACAACCGCCCTCCCCTCATTCACCAATTTCGATCCTCTCAATTATATCTCCTTTCCATTACTTTTACAGTTACTTATTCATGGTTTTATTTTTTATTATTTTTTTTTATGTCTTTTGCCTAATTATCTCTCTCACAAAATTAATCAAATCTGTCAAATTACACAATTATAATGCTAATTCTCGTATCGATCAAGTAATAATTCTAATTTTTAATTTTATTAATTATATTATATCAAATTAAGGAATTATTTACACTAAGGGAAGGGGTTGTTTGGTTGGGGTATTTAGGAAAGAGAAAGGGAAACAAATCAAATGATACCCTTTGTTGGTGTTTATTTGATCAAAAGAATGATTCTTTTTACCCCTCTCTTACCCCCAAATTCTTTTACATCCTTACACCTCCCCCTTAAGGTATCCCATTCTCATTCCTCCATCCACCCAACACCATCTTCACCCACTCACTACTACCCACCCCAACCATGATGGGTCGTCCACCCTCCGGCAACCTGGTCGCTGACGACCTCCTCACGCCAGAGACACCACCTCTCATTGACGACCTCCACCGAAGGCCCACATGTCCTTTCCTCATCGAAAATCCACAAACTACCTATTAAAGCACCATTTTTAAACCTTAAAAATTTGCCCCAATAGCCGAAATCCCCTCCCCCATCCCGAAAACCCCTTCCACCACCACGAAAAACACCAAATATGGTGTTTTTCGGGGTGGAGGAAGGGGTTTTCGGGTTGGGAGTGGGTTTTCCTAGGGAGAGTGTGGTGGTTGGTGTTGGTTCTTGATGGGTTTTCTACGGTTGAGAGGATGTCGTGGGTGGCCGTCGCCAATTAGGGGACGAGAGTAGGCTGTCGGCGCCGTGATTGATGGTGGTGGGAGGAGGTGGTTGTGGTCTGGGTGGTGGGTGTCAAGTTTGAGTTTTGATGGCGGTGGTTGAATATGATTCATTTTCCCTTTGTATTCATACGAAACACTCGAGCATATCTGGGGTGATCCCTTTCCTTACCCCTTCATTCTCTTTCCTAATTTCATTCTCTTTCCCTTTCCTGTACCAAACGCCCCCTCATTAAATTAAGGTTTGTTTAAACAGTCACCGATGTTGGGGGTGTGTACAACCATCTCATATGATTCTTTGTGGATGATTGTAGGTAACTTATCTCACTTGAACCGTAAATTTGTAATGTACAATAGAAAGTTGAAACACGAAGATGGTCTTGCGAAAAAAATAAGGACAAATGAATTGAACCGAAAAGTGTAGCAGCAACTCCAGCAAGACAGAAATGGGACTTACAAATTACAATAGCAATTTAAGCCATTTTACGAAATTCTTATTTCACAATCATCAATCATCTTTCAAAGTTTTAAGACCAGGATAAAAAAATACTTCTAGGCAAAACTGACGAAACTGTCTGTCTTGGTGTGGTGGTGGATGGTGACTGACGGGTGAGGGTGATTGGGGTTAGAGGCGAGTAAGGAGCAGCGGTGGTCGGGTATTAGTGTGGTGGGTGTCGTCGGTCAAGGGAATCGAGGGAAGGGGGCGGTGGTTGGCAGCAAGCTAAGGTCGAGAAGGGCAGTGGTAAGGTGGTGGTAGGAGTGAGGGAGGTGATAGAATTCAAGAGGAGAATTGAATAGAGGGAGAAAATTGAAAATTAGGGAGTTAAAATAAAAGGGGTAAGATGGTTATTTCCGTTTATAAAAGAGTAAAACTCGTTCATGAATGAACATTACCCTACTTTTAAACAGCTTAAATTATTTGTTGTCACGATCTAACGGTAAAAAATGTGATAGATGATGATGTGGGATTGAAATAATACATAATATAAACCTATTAAAGGTAATGGATAAGAAATAGAGAGAAAAAAATCGAGAGGATTCGTACTCCTCATTCACACTTATAATCACATGCGCCTCATCTTTTTTCTTTTTTCTTCTTAATCATCAACGAAAAATACTTTTAATTTTTGGTTATAATCATTCATGAACATGATTTACTCAATCATTACATAAATGACCATTATACCCTAATTTTTACACCCTTATTCTCCATTTTTCTTAATCCTCTCAAATTGAGTTTTTGCCATTAATTTTCCATATCTTAACACCGCCCACCCAAAAAAAAAAACACACAAACACTCTCTAGTCTCTAATTCCTTCCTCACAAAATGAATCAAATATGTCAAATTAATCAATTATGGATGCTACATCTCATGTTGATCAAGTAATAGTTCTAATTTATTTATTTACTTTATCAAATTATTGAGATTAAATAAATTTAAACTAATGAATTAGGGTTCAAAAAAATAATTGAAATTTATGGTCGGAGTCTGACCTCGTTTGGTTGTGGCTACGATGGTAAGGCGAGACAGTGGCCTGTGGTAGGAAAGATAATGCCTTGTTATAGTACAGCGGCGATGGTGGCACGAGTATATTTTGGCGGCGTGCCTGTTGCTGTTGGTGGCGTCAGACGTTTTTGGTGGTGCCTTGAATATCAGTGTTGTGTTGGGTTTTGCCTTGAATTTCTGTAATACCCGGATATTTTGAGATCCGTACGAGAAGCCTTGGGATGTCTCAGAGCCGTGCGAGAGTAAGATTTGACCTTATATTAGACCAAGTGGAGCTTAGACTAGACCTAGTGAAGATGGGAAATGGACCGAGTGAGCTAGTGGGGGACCGAGTAGGGTTTACTCGGCCGAGTAGGTGATCTACTCGACCAAGTGTTGAATCGGCCGAGTAGGTGGTATACTCGACCTAGTAGAGTTGACTCGACCGAGTGATTGGTACACTCGACCGAGTAGGTGGCACTCGGCCGAGTGAACCGCTCACTCGACCGAGTGACACTGTCAGTGCGCATAAATCGTGTTTCATCCCCTAACCCTAATTCATTTCTCATTCTTCCCCTTTCTCTCTAAACTCTCTTCATTCTCTCTAAAATCATCCCAAACATATTACTATGGAGTCTAAGATTGGATTGAATATTAGAACAGCTCACTCATCATCCTTTCACTTTTTAAGTAGAGCTAACACCTCCTTTAACCCTAACTTTTGGGGGTTTTTATATATTTCGTTAATTAATAATTTTAATTAGATTAATGAGTAATTAGTGAGTATTAATAAGGGGTTTTGTTTAGTATGGTAGTATAGGATGTATTATGATAGTTATTATGTGATTATTGTAGGATGAGACAGTTTTATGAGACAGAATCGATTGGATTTGTCTAGCTTGTTGAAGAATGCTAAAAGGTAGGTAATCTTACTCGGTTTCGATATTGTATATGGGTTTTGTATGCATTTGTCATTATATTCTACGATATGAGTAGTCTTGCATTCACATGGTAATTAAGGTTGATGTCGAGTTTGTGTATGAGTCGGAATTGTGTCTCATATGGCATGGGTTGTGTTGACTTGAGAATTATACTCTTGGGTACATGTGGTTAAATCATGATATGTTGGTAATGTGTCGGATATGGGAATGTAATCGATATTGTGTTGTAATTGTATTCTTATGTTTCATGTCTTGTTGGAGGTAGATGGTGGTGGTGTGATGATTATATTGGAGACAGAAGGCGGTTGGGAGACCGTCTTCCGTTTAGGTCGCCTCTTGGAGCTTCCCACTCCAAGAGGGATATGCACATTAATGGCTTGAGTTATGGAGGGACACGTGAGGTTGAGTTACGTCGTCTGGCAGGGGATCCGAGTCGCTCTCGGGCCTGGTACCACCGGTCTGTCTGAAGTACCTTTTTACGGGTTGCGGTCCGGCTGTTTTGGTGGGTGGTGTTGCAGTGCTGTCACCTGGTTGTGGGTACGTCTGGGTGTGTCCCGGTACCGGTGTAGTGTGGTTGGAGGTTATGTCACGTACATCTCATTGTCATATTGCATAATCATCATTTCGTATGTCGAGTCTCATATTATTTATTGAAACTGGCGTGTTGTGTGTCTATGTAATTGTTGTTGGAGTAAGTGTCCTCAAAAATAGTGCGATCACAACGATGATTTAAATA
>VHZZ01029110.1:12690-24820 GCA_009801015.1 Silene noctiflora
CTTCCTTTACTTGCCTTCCAGACAATTGTAGGGTGAGGCATATCACATTTCTAGGTTTGGAGTGTTGTTCTCAAATCTTTCCAGATCGTGTCCTTCACTAATTCAGGCATCAACAAATAATTGCACCTGAAGAAGCTGTCTTGCAACGCCCTTTAGAACTTTCCCCTGCCAGGTGTGAAGCTTGGCTTTAGAGATGGCTTACCATGACTATTTGGCGTATTATAGAGCATCACTCTGCTATCTGGTGTAGATACCTCATTTTTGCACCTCCCACCAAACACCCAGTGATGATGGGACCGCATGTTTATCATACTGAGCGATTTATAACCTTTCATAAATTCGTCGACAAGTTGTAGCTCAAATAGTCGTGTCATCATCTACGTGCCGATACGGTCATTTTGGCAGTAATTAGAGAACATTTGGGGTCCGGATCAAAAACCATCTTTATTTTCTAAAACCATCTTAAAACCGAGTCGAAATATTCAAGAGTTTTCCTAAATATTATATTAAGATTCTAAAATCTCGAAAATAGCTTGTTTTGCGGAATAAGGAAGCCTACATCTTCCCTAATTCCTAATTGAACCGTGGAAATCTTTCTTGTTGAGGAAGGAAAGCCTCAGGAAAGGACGCAGAAGGTGCTACGCCTCTTTGAAAGGTCGCAGTACCTGTTGCGCTTCTTCCTGGGCTGATTTCCGTCGGTTTCCAAAATATTTCCGGATTCTTTCCAAATCCTATCTTTTTCCTAATTTTACACCTCCTGATTAGCATAAATAGAAGCCTTCGCCTCACATATTCTTCATGCGAGTGTCCGCCCCTTATCTTCTCTCTTTGCATTGTAAGATCACGTGCTATTGCTTTGACACCTACGTGCTTGATCTACTCGACCATGTAAGTCCATATCCTTCTGGATACCAGTCTCGTTACATGACCGACAAATTTGACCAACTACACTCAACATAGTTAATCAATTTTGTTACTAAATCCTTTTTAAGGGCATCTTTCAATTCTACATCGAGTCGAGCAACCACTAATGACAATTTAGTTAATCTCGCTTCATAAACATGTAAGTCTGAGGGTATAAATCCCAATTTGTATTTATTTTCTTTTTTTTATAAGTTATCTAAGAGTTTATATCATAAGTACGCTGAAGATTGTTTTCAACATCATTGTTTTAAACCCTTTTTGACGAATCGGCAGTGAAGGATCATCGAAAAGGAACGCAAGATTTGTTGCGCCTTCTAGAACAGTCACAACATCTGTTGTGCCTCTTCCAGAGGCTGATTTCAATTTATTTTCATAAAATCCTTTTCGACCTAAATCCCTTATAACTCAATATTTGCGGTTTTTTCGTCATTTATTCAAACCCGGGTTTCAATGGTTCGTCTTCCCCTATCAAATCATTAAAATTCGCCTTTTGTACATGTTTTAATTAGCTTTATGATGTTTTTATGTATATAATCCATATAAACCACTTCAATAATATATCTAAAATCATCCAACGAACGATAATAACCCAAGGGTCAAACTTTCACAGTCAGAACCCAACTCAAGAACAGACGCACGGTCTAATGCGCCTCTTCTGGGGAGCGTAGCAGATGCTGCACCTTTTCTGGGTTGGTTCTGCCTTTGAACTCGTCTCGTTTTGACGTAGCTTGTCTAGGTTATATTAATCGACTATTATTTGTATTATCACTTCGTAGTCGACTTATTTTAATTCTTTCATTTTCTTTCTTTCTTTAATTTTCTTTAAATTCCTTTTTTAGCGTGTTTACGACGTTAATTAAAAAGTTAGGTTGTAATTCATCTTTTTGTTCCTTTTTTAGCGTGTTTACAGACGCAAGACTTACGTATTTGGAAATTCACATGTAACGAATGTAATTTTTCTATTTCGACCCAATTGGATGTTAAATTTTATGTCAACCGAGTTAGTCTAAATATTCACATGCTAGGATTTAAACGTGGATGTTGCATTGTATGTATATAATCAACAACATATCGAATATAAATGATTTCCCTGATGTGGATGCGGGAAATCGCCCACGGGAGGAATGCCTTTATTTCATAAAAACATTTTAGCCTTTTTGAAAACAGTCGCCACTAAATTTTTAAATGGAATTTAGAAACCATATTAGAGATTACAGGTCCTTGTGAGATTACGTGTTGGGAAGCTTGATTAATTTCACTAATTAATACCCAACCCCGCCCATTGCAATAACGGTCTTTACTAAGCAAAGAAATGGCTATTTGGCTATGTATCACATGTGAATATGCAATAATTATTTTAAACCCTAACATGTTTCATTGATTCTATGTCGATTTAATGCACATTTAACTTGTCAAGTTATTTTAGCATGTGAATGTTCATTTAAATATTCTAGTAAATACAAACATCCAAAAGAGAGATTAGAAATCAACTTACTGTAGCGGCGCTGCATTAATTGTTAGTTCATTTCAATAATTGTAATAAAGCAAATAACAAATAAACATACGATATTACAAACAAGATGACAAACGAAACAGAGAAAAGACGTGGCCTTAGGGCACAGTTCCCGAAACCTCACGACCCCACATGGGTCCTACTTGACCTATTCTAAGTTAAGTCAGTGCAGAAACGCGAAAACAGAATAGGCACAAAAAACGAGGTAGAAGTCAAGGCAGAAACACGAAAACAGAAACTGTTGCTTTGTTTCTGTGCGGCTGTCGAGGCCTCTCCTTAGGGTTTTTTGCTAGGTTTTTTCTTGTGTATGAGGATTATGATGTGTGTACTTTCTAATGGATGCTTCCTCTTGTTAATGGTCGAGATATATGGGTGGTTATAAGGATGAAAATAGGGTTTGTTCAAAGGCTAGACATTTTTGGACTGTTTGTGTTTGGGTGTGGTTAGGACTCCGTTTGTATGGGGGAAGGTATTAGGGTTAATTTAGATAAGTGGGGAATCTTAGAATGGAGGTTTTGAGCTTTAATTAGACTCGAAAACACGCCCCAAAAACAGAGTATGACTCGGGCTATTTTGTGGTTTGGAGTGGGCTATTTTGAGCTCGATTTGGGTTGGGTTTGGATGTTGTTTATGGGGCCAAGTGATCGTGGTAGTGTGGGCTGTATAGGGGTGGCTTGGATGGGCTAGGTAAGGGTTGTATTGGGTGGTGTTTGGTAGGGTCGAATGGAATGGGTTTGGGGGCTGTTTGAGCACGAGTTTGAGGGGGTTTGGGTTGGGTCTGTTTGGGGACAAGAATGGGATGGGTTAAAGGGGTTCGAAGGTGGGAAAGTGGGTTGGATGGGTAATTGGGTCGAGGTACTCGAATTTCGTGCCAACTCATAAAGAAAACATGCTTAAAAATTGAGTTAAAGTCGTGCCTTAAAACACTTGCATAATCGAGTTTTCAACTCGTTTTTTCAAAACTTTCGAAATTCGATTTTTCAAACTAAATTCTTAAACTGAATAAAATAAATATTTTATTTTCAATAAAATAAATATTTTAAAAGAAATAAATTCAAATTAAATAAATAAAATGAATTTGAAACGAATTAATTTAAATTTCATTTAAATTAAAACAAACGAATAAATCATTTAAAAGTTTTATTAATAAAACGTTTCATCGACAACGTCCCTTTTACATCGTAAAACGAACCTAAATAACGATATGACCAACTTGAAGTACATGTTTTCCTATCATCATCGAGTGTTTGACGGGATTTCTATAAATGCCAATATCGACAGGTACGGGTATCTACAGAGCCCTCACTTTGACTGAGCTTGGACAGGGCGAAAGTTAAAGTATACCCCAAGTCCAATAACCCGAGGATTCCTCAGGTCGTTTAGAGTTCATTAGACTTGCGTATGTAAGCTCTCCAGCCATAAGAAGAGATCATACCTGAAACACAGTGCTGGACGCCTCTGCTTTTTCGTTGTTACTTCATTATTTTGGTCTTCGACCTGTGGTTTCACCACTTTCATCAAATTGTATGAATGGTGGGTTGAGCCTTATCCTTAGGCGTCTATGTATCCGTTTACGATGGAACCAAACCCGCATCATAGTTCGGCATTCTGCCTGGCCCGTAGCTTTCTGCTGTTTCGGCCCAAATGGATGAGTTTTCCTAAAGGAGGTTGCCATCTCTTTTGTCATTTGCTTTCAGCTGTGGAATTCTTCAATTTGCATAATGGTCTCTGGAGCCTACGGCGACAGAGCCCCCAGTTGGAGCGTACCTTCTCAAACTTGGTAGAAAATTCATGTAACATACATAACATATAATGAAAGTGTCATCGACACGGGTTGCAAAAATCATTTGAAAAGGGATAGGTCATCGACCCGAACATTGTTCTTGAAATGGATTCATCAACCCGGATTGCATTTTGAAATGATCTTCGATCTTAAAATTGACAATGGGTCATCGACCCGAACAATATTTTAAAATTAGAATGATCTTCGATCTTGAATTTGAATGTTGAAATTGATAATGGGTCATCGACCCGAATTGAAATGATCTTCGATCTTGAAATGGATATTAAAATTGATAATGGGTCATCGACCCAAATTGAAAATGATCTTCGATCTTGAAATGGATATTGATATTGATAATGCGTTTTCGACCCGATTGAAAATGATCTTCGATCTTGAAATGGATATTGATATTGATAATGGGTCTTCGACCCAATTGAAAATGATCTTCGATCTTGAAATGGATATTGAAATTGATAATGGGTCGTCGACCCAAATTGAAAATGATATTTGAAATGGATATGTTTGAAGTTGATAATGGGTCGTCGACCCGAATTGAAAATGATCTTCGATCTTCAAATGGATATGTTTGAAATTGATATCGGGTCGTCGACCCGAATTGAAAATGATCTTCTTTCATGAAAATAGCACTTTTGGAAGTGAAAATGGGTCATCGACCCGACTTTTGCATGTTACTTAGACCTGGGTCATCAACCCGACCATTTTGAAGAAATGGGCTTCGCCTGGAATTAAAGACTTATTTGAAAATGGGCTTCCTCTGGAACTGGAAATTCGTTTAAAAATGGGCTTCGCCCGAAATCTTTTGAAGGTGGGCTTCGCCCTGGAATTAAAACTCATTTGCAAGTGGGCACTTGATGGGTGCACTTGATAGGTTGACACGACTTATGATACGGACATTATGACCCGTAGTTAAACAAAAGGGTAGGCATCACCCACTACCAAAAAGAAAATGAAATCCGTAAGTGTGTACGGGTTTTAACTCAAACGTTGACTCGTTGAGGATAGAAATGTAGATTAACCATTCCGACTCACAAAACAAGCACACTTAAGTCAAACATTGACTCGCTGGGGGTAGAACTCTTCAACCATCGCTTCTTAATGGTCAACCTCTCGGGGTGAACCCTTAGAAACACTACTTGATGAACCTCTCAAACTATCTCTTAAAAATGGTTATCTCCTTAACTACTCGCACTGGCCTAGAAAGACACTGGCCTAAATTTGAACCTCTACAACTGGCATTTGAGCATGCTACTACTATGGCCCAAACTCAAACTACATCATCATTCATCGTCCCACTTGGGAATGGAATCTATATCATCATTCATAATTGCTCTCGGGGACCGTCATCGTCTTTCACCTCCGCCTTCTTTCTTTTCAATGGGTTTTCATATCATTTTTTCCTCCGCTTTCTTTCTTTTCAGCGGGCTTTCATTTCATTCTTGCCCCCGCCTTCTTTCTTTTCAGCGGGCTTTAATTTTATTTTTGCCTCCGCCTTTTTTTTTCAGCGGGCTTTTTCTTTCGGTTCCCGACACAAATCCTCCTCTATTTTGCATATGGACCCGACATTCTGCATGGGTAACCAAGCCTCTTTGCCAGCATCATCAGATAGAACTCACTACAAGACTTGACAACTACTTATCGTGAATCTACATCTTGATCCTAGCCTAAACCGAGTACTAAGACTGACTCAACAAATGTGGCTTCATTTGGACTTTGGTTAAGACCCGTAAGAAAAAGACAAGACAACAACTTAGATGATGGATGGAGTGAATCCCTTATTCTGAAGGACTGCCTACGTATTTGCGTGGATCAAAATCAAATTCGACATAGTTCGATGAAGGTATATAAAATAGTCATTTTGATTGTGTGTACACACTCGAAGGTTTCACCTAAGATATGATACTGTATCTCGTTCTAGCCTGTAAGGTACCGTCAAATCTCGTGTCTAGGGTTAGGTGTAAAAGGCTTACATCGTGGTTGGAAATGGTGACTCAGGTTTGACAAAACCCGAGTGCGAATGGGTTGCTAAAACAAGGTGAGTTCAAATTTCCATGTCTGGACCCTAAAGACTTGGTGTAACAACATAGACGGGATGATTCTCAAAATTCCCGACTATTCCTCTGTAACTTTCTCGAGAAGGACTTTATAATATTAGGCTTCGCCTACTGAACTTCAACAATGGGTACGTGGTTTGACTTTTGACTTTTGACTTTTGTAACTTCGACATTCAACCAAAAGCGTTCCGTGATTTCACATCTTCTTTTTTTATGTTTTTCTCTTTTTTTCTTTTTTCGTCCTTTCTTTCTCCTTTCTTTTTTTTCTTTTCTTTTTCTTTTTTCTTTTTTCCTTCTTTCTTCTTTTTACATTTTTTTTGAAACAACGCTTCCGGTTGCAACTGGATTCTCCCTGAAACATTTGGGCTTCGCCAAACAAATTGGTTCACACTAGCACACTTCGTCAAGCTAGGTCCGTTGCATCTCTTTCAGAGATGGGATGGTTTCTGCGAAACATTTCGGATCGTTTCAAGCTTATCCTAAGCATTGGTTCTAGTTGAGGTTTTCTATTGCCAAACATGGGATAGGTAAAGGAAACAAACACGAGATCCTAAGGTACCCTACCATTTTACAACGAAATACATATTTCTATTCAAGGGTCACCCTTCAAGTGCGTCGTGCATTTTAGATTGATGAACAAGAGTGGAACGGAGCTGTTAAAGAACGTGTAATACTTTTATTCGAAATGATAAACATTTAACAGACTCGAAGAAAGAAAGATTTCTAGAACATTCCCTAGATCGCGGAGCTAAGACTCGATTGTAAGAAAGGAAAGCCCGAGACTCGACTTAGACTAAAACTAGAAAACAGACTCTGACTCGTAATAAAAAAATATTGTCCTGGGCCTCATTCTTCGAACTTGGCTAGAATTTGGAGCAATCAACGAACATTTATTCCACGTAGGTCCCATTTAAGTTGCATACAGGCCGAATCAAATGGGTCATATCAGCATTGTCTTCGACAAATATTTCATTTGCATGATCACCAAATGGGTTAGTAATATTGTTGGGATCGCGAGCGTTCCATTCTCGATCATATCTTGGATTTAATGTTTCAGCCGGTAACACTTTTTCGTGTCGTGCCCATTCTCCTGATGATAAGAACAATACGCGTCTGGCTTATACCATTTGTCTTGTTGTTCCAACGGTGGCTCTGGAGTTGGGCCTATGGGGTTCAGCTTTCCCTGGGCCATGAGTCTTGCTAGGGCATATGTATAGGTACACCCTATGTCAGTGAACACTCTTGGGCTAGAGCGTTGTGGCTTTTTGGAAGTTCCTCCGAAGAAGTCAACAACTTCGATGTGATTGGCACTTGCAGGTGCCATTGATTTAGAGGATGAGGCCCCGGGGTATCCCTTGGGACTATCAGCTTCCATAACATGGAGGTCATCTTCGATTTTCCTCCCTATTCGGGTTAGATCATTGAATATGCTAAATTTTTGATATTTCAGCTCATTACGATAGACGGGTTTAAGATTTTTCACAAACTTATCGACCATATCGACTTCGTCGTGCTTTTTGGTCAAATTCACGCTTTCAGTGCGCCAACGGGCTTAGAAATCAGTAAAGCCCTCTTTCTCCTTTTGGGTCATAACCTTGAGAATTCTCATTGTTGTTTAGATCTCGGCATTGTCAGCATAATGCCTACAGAATTCAGTAGTTAGATCTTCGAATGTAAGGTAGTTCTTCAGATCTAGGTTATAGAACAATGCCCTTGGATGTTCCTCCAAAGATTGAGCAAAGATGGAAGTTAGCATGCTTGTAGGCACACACTTCAAAGCAAGTTGCTCTTTATAGGACCTAATGTGTTACAGAAGGTTTTCAGTTCCCTTAAATCTAGGTATGTCTGTGAGCACAAAGTTTATGGGAAGCTCATCCTGGACTGGGGCATAGGCCCTAGCATTTTCATAGATACTCTCTCCTTGAGAGAGCTTCAGCTGGTCTTCAACGAGCTTAAATCGTCTTTCAAACTCAGAAATTTCAGGTGTAGTGGATACAGGGACCTCCCCACCAATCTTAGTCTCAATTGCAGTTAACCGAGCCATAAGCTGTTCCAGAGTCTCACTCATCTTAGTCACAAGAGCTTTAGTTGTCATTTTCCATGTCCGGACCGACCTTTATACAAAAAACCCCGAACGAAATCAAAATCCGAGTCAAACCCCTACACAAATAAGGACTCGACTCACAGACTCGACCTTTGACTCAGAATTGACTCAAAGACAGACTTAGACCCGGGAAATGAGCTAAGTGGCCCATTTGAATGGGGTCACACGCATGGGAGAGGGTCTTAGACCTAACTAGGACTATGACTTGACTCAACTGACTCTTGACTTGGACTTGACATTGACTTAGTGTGACTAACCCGTGATTGGACCAAACATGGCCCATAGGTTTGAAAAGGATGCCCCATATGTTCTAAATAGGGCGTGTTGTGATTTGACTTTGACCAACTGGTCGACATACATGACTTGTACCCAAGGGGTGACTTGGGTAACCCACTAGGGTTGTGTTTTTCTAGACTAAAGGTTCACTTTAACCTTAGACAAGACCAACATGAGCCTAACTAGGCTAGACACGACCCAACTGACTCAAACTCTATTCTAGGTTTGGGTTAGGTTCGGGACACGGTTCATTGGAATTTGAAACGAAGAGGGTTAAATTAAAATGAGCGTTTAAATGGGCAGCATGCCGACTTATAAAATGATTATTTTTGTCAGAAATCTAATCCTAATTCGATAGTACTTCGACTTGGAAAAGATCATCTTTTTTCAAAAGAGGTAAATTTAAAAAGGTTGGGGATCGTTCCAATCCTAAACGGGCAGCATTTCAGCTTGAAAACGTTCTTTTTTCCAAAATAGGTAAGTTAAAAACTCGGGATTGAAGTATGATTTGAAGGTTGGAAAATGTTGGGCCTGAAAATTCCGAAAAAAAAAAGAGATGCAATGTATGGGCCTAGACTCTTCTAAGTCTCGGTCGGTCCTCTAAAAATGGGTCTATGCCAATGATCCCACGTTGTTAGGTAAATGGCTACCCACCATAGTCCCTAAACAATGGTGAGATGACGTTGCTAACCTCGGTGGAACCACCTGATACTTAAATCGGGCATAGTGAACGTCATTCCCCTATATTGAAATCGACCCAAGAGGAGGAATGGTTCGAATCCTAAAGTATAAAATGGGTTTATGCATGATTAACATAAAGAAGAAGACATGTGATAGATAATCCTAATCGCCATTACTTTGCTTTTCAAGTTTCACTATCCCCAGCAGAGTCGCCAAATTGTCGATTTCGGGAAATCGCCCACAGGAGGAATGCCTTTATTTCATAAAAACATTTTAGCCTTTTTGAAAAGAGTTGCCAAGAAATTTTTAAATGGAATTTAGAAACAAAATTAGAGATTACAGGTCCTTGTGGGATTACGTGTTGGGAAGCTTGATTAATTTCATTAATTAACACCCAACCCCGTCCGTTGCAATAATGGTCTCTACTAAGCAAAGCAATGGCTATTTGGCTATGTATCACATGTCAATATGCAATCATTGGTTTAAACCCTAACATGTGACATTAATTCTATGTCAATTTAATGCACATTTAACTTGTCAAGTTATTTTAGCATGTGAATGTTCATTTAACTATTCTAGTAAAAACAAACATCCAAAAGAGAGATTAGAAATCAACTTATTATAGCGACGCTGCATTATTGATAGTTCATTGCAATAATTGTAATAAGGCAAATAACAATTAAACATACGATATTAAAAACAAGACGACAAACGAAACAAAGAAAAGTTGTGGCCTTAGGGCACGGTTCCCGAAACCTCATGGCCCCACATGGGTCCTACTTGGCCTATTCTATGTCAAGTCGGGTTCCATTCAAGTGACATGTGATAATTCAAAGCATGCGATAAACAATTAAGCACATAAGCAAACTAATTATTTCATGAATAATTAAACATGCTTAAGACAAATAAGAAAGACTAAATTAATGTCTAAAACAGCCCCTAAAACATATCATGACATATTTAAATCATCTCATAAACAAAATTTTCATGTAAATAATGGAAATTGACATGGAAATTGATTAAACATGCCAAAAGGTTTCAATTAATTCTTAATCGAAACAAATAAGACCAAACATGCAATTCTAACATGTGAGAAAGATTAAGCATACATAAAATTAGACCAATTCTAGCCTAATAACATGCAAACTCACGGCATATACACATGGCACACATATCAGGAAATAAACCGACGCAAACAATTCTAATTTACGCGATTTCATGCAATTGTAATTAATAATTCCAATTAATTAAACAAGCATGTGAAACAAATCATATGAGTCAATCTAAACACATTAAAAGTCCCAAAAAACGTGACATGAGACATATTAGCAAGCAAGACAATCTTTTAATCTAATTACCTCACAACTAGACTAAACATGCCAATTAATTGAATAAGCATGCTAATTACGTAAAACATGTTAAACAAATCAAACAAACATGATTTAAACAAATAAATATGCAAACTTTAACATATTAAAACATCTTTAATCATAGATCTAACCATATCATGCTCAAATTATTCTAATTTAAACAAGAACAAATTAAATTAACGATTAAAACGATTAAACATGCTATAAACAATACAATGTTAACCATAAGACGATCTATCCTACAGAAAACAAATCCACACATGTAAAATAGACATCCATCGGCATTCATACAAATAATATCTCATCCTCCTTCATTCAATAACGATAAAACAATAATAACGATGAAATAATAAGAACAAAACGATAAAAACGATAACATTTGACAAAAACGATAAAATAACGAAATAAAGAGGAAAGGGAAGGAATTTTTGCACCCTCAACATACATGTATCGTTGGTCAATATCCTAGATCGTAATCGAATGTAAGGTTTTATCCCGAGGGGCCGTCTTCGACGAAAACAATTGAATTTGAAATAGAAAGACACGATTATCACGCTCGAAATTGACGGTTTGCACAATTGACTTCAAACCATCGCCACGACTTTGTTTCTTAACGAAAACAATATTGAAAGATGTTCTAGAAATTAGAAAGTGTGAATTTTGATAAAGTGTAAATATTTACTGCTCTTAGGTAAATAATAGGCACGAAAAACAAGGTAGAAGTCAAGGCAGAAACGAGAAAACAAAAATTGTTGCTCTGTTTTTGTGCGGCTGTCGAGGCCTCTCCTTATTGCTTTTTGCTAGGTTTTTTATTGTGTATTAGGAGTATGATGTGTGTAATTTCTAATGGATGCTTCCTCTTGTTAATGGTCGAGATATATGGGTGGTTATAAAGATAGAAATAGGGTATGTTCAAAGGTTGGACTGTTTGTGTTTGGGTGTGGTTAAGACTCCATTTGAATAGGATTGGGATAGGGTTTTCTTTGTTTTCGGAAGGGGGAAGGTAGTAGGGTTAATTTAGATAAGTTTGGAAGCTTATAATGGAGATTTTGATCTCCAATTGGACTCAAAAACACGCACCAAAACAGAGTATGACTCGGGCTGTTTTGCGGTTTGGAGTGGGCTGTTTTGAGCTCCAATTTGGATAGGTTTGGATGGTGGTTATGGGGCCAAGTGATGGTGGTAGTGTGGGCTGTATAGGGGGTGGCTTTGATGGGCTAGGTATGGGTTGGATTGGGTGGTGTTTAATAGGGTCGAATGGATTGGGTTTGGGGGCTGTTTGAGCACGGGTTGAAGAAAATCTTGACTCTCAAGATAAAACATATCCAGAATATGTAAAAAATTATTTTAGTCATAAAAATAAATATAAATCTTATGCATGCAAACTAATTAGAATAAGGAGAAAAC
>VHZZ01029112.1:2860-16815 GCA_009801015.1 Silene noctiflora
TTAACAAAGCCCAAATGATTAAACCCGTAAGACAGACTTACTCGATCGAGTAAGTCACTTACTCGATCGAGTGACCCTTACTCGATCGAGTACCAAGCCTACTCGATCGAGTACCTATCAGGTAGAGCCTGATTCCAAAACTGATATGACTTACTCGACAAAGTAAGTCCTACTCGATAGAGTGACTCTAGGCACAGGAAACCGTAGTATTATAATTTACCCCTATGGGGTTTCATGAAACGGAAGTATCTGATGTTGTCCTTGTTGATTCTTGGTCCTCGACAACCTGAGAATGACGTAGGTGTGTATTTGGAACCACATCTAGATGATTTGAGAATTTTGTGGGATAGAGGGATACAAGTCTTTGATGGTTATAGAAAAGAAAATTTTAATTTGAGAGCAATGTTGTTGTGTACAATAACTGAATTCCGGCATACGACGATCTTTCTGGACATGTTGTACATGGGAAAGAGGCTTGCCCATTGTGTGGAGAGTATATTTTATTAGAATACATGAAGATTCCCGCAAGTATATGTGCCTGGGAAATCGTAGGGGGTTACGCCGTGATCATCCTTATCGAAAGCTTCACAAGGCATTTAATGGGCGGCCCGAGCATCATGCATCTCCTAAGATTTTAAATGGGCATGAAGTTTATGAAAAAGTAAAAGATATTGAGATATCGTATGGGAAGAAGGGCTCTAAGTTGTCTACTTGGGGTTATAAGAAAAAATCTATATTTTTTATCAAACTTCCGTACTAGCGTGACCTCCCGGTCAAACATTATCTAGATTTTATTCACATTGAGTAGAACATCTACGATAATATAATCAATATTCTTTTGAATGTTCCGGGTAGGACAAAAGACAACAAGGAAACTAGGGATGAATTGGTAGAGATGGGTATTAGGCCCGAGCTGGCTGCTCAGAAATCAGGAAATAGGACTTATTTTCCACCAACAGCTCATACCCTTTCAAGGAAGGATAAAAAAGAGTTTTGTGAATGCTTTCATGGAATTAAGGGGCCAGAGGGATATTCGTCTAACATTAGAAGCTTTGTATCATTGCAGGACCTAAAACTTACCGGTTTAAAGTCACATGACTCTCATACATTGATGCAACAAATATTAGCCCTGACCATTCGTTCCATTCTACCTAAAAAGGTTCGATATGTAATAACTAGATTTTTCATCTTCTTCTAATCAATTGCTAGTAAAGTCATCGATCCTGATGAAACGGATTATTTGCAGGATCTCGTCATCACCAGTCTTTGTCAGTTTGAAATGTATTTTCCTCCCTCATTTTTCACTATCATGGTCCATTTGACAGTCCACCTAGTCCGAGAGATTTTGTATCTTGGGCCAGTGTATTTGAGATAACAGTATCCATTCGAAAGATTGATGAAAGTTTACAAGGATTACACATCTAATAGGTATCGTCCAGAAGGGTGTATTGCTGAGCAAGCTATTATCGTTGAAGCTCTTTCATGTTGTTATGCGTACCTGTCTTTCGATGAGTTAATTGGAGCGCCTAGGAATCGTCATTGTGACTGGATGAAAGGAAGAGGTGTACGGGGTCGTGTTTATAAAGATATGTCACTTGACATGCGGCATATATCTCATATATACGTTCTTTTTAACGATGACGAGGTCCAGCCTTCTTACATCACGGAACACCAGCATTACGTTAGGGAAAAACACCCTAATAAGACCGAAAAGTGGTATGCAAATGAGCATAAAAAGCGTTTCCATGAGTGTTTTAAGGATATTATTTACGATGATGAACAACCATATGATGATTGTTACTCAACCAGATTACTGCATCTTGTTCTCGGTCCTAATGCTCGTGCAACTTTTTATAGCGGTTATGTTATCAATGGGTTCACTTTCTACACCAGCGATCAAGATGGGTTAAGCAAAATGCAAAACAGCGGAGTTTGCTTAGAATCTGAGGCAATGTACTTTGCTAGTTCAAAGGATAAAAATCCTGTTTTGGGTACAATGAAATATTATGGAGTTCTTATTGAAATATTAGTTTTAGATTACATGAGTTTTGAGCTACCTCTATTTTGATACAAGTGGATTGACAACAATAATGGTGTTAAAAAGGATTATTTAGGATTCACATTAGTAAATTTTGATAAGGTTGGAAACAAGGAGGATCATTTCATATTAGCGTCACAAGAAAAATAAGTGTTATATGTTACCGATCCTGTGGATAAGAAGTGGTCAGTTGTTCTATCTTGTCGTTGCCGAATTCCAAATGATGATGAAGCTGCCGAAATTGAAGGATTTAATCACGATGTTATAACACAATTTGATAAGACGGTTGAAAATATTAACATTCCTAACACGTATATAGGAAATGATCATAATGAAGTTATTTGGATTAATAAAGAGACTGACAATTCCAACAAACGTTCCCGGCAGCAGTAGTGACACTATTCCTAGCATCTATAATTTACTTCATCTTTTAATTATTGTATTTTTTTTCTTAAATATATTTACCAAATTTGGGTTTATGGCAATGGATAATAATTTGGGCTGTGTTGCTAGAAATGTGATTTGCTATTGTATATCAAACTGGTGTTATGTTTGCATCAGGGTAGAAAAAATTTTTAGTTAGCAGCATGGGAAAAACACTGATGTATGTATATTTATTTTAAAAATGAATTCAGTAAAGACAACGGTTTAACCCATTGTTAATTTACAAAAATAAAACGTTTTTAATAAACCGTTGTCACATTTTTAATATAACAATGGTTCGTCTTCTTCCGTGTTAAGTATTTTTCATATTAGCGCCAAGCAACGACACACATGTTAGTCCATTATTTGAGACACATAAACTTAACCACTAATTAACCCTCAAACACTAAGCTTTAACTTACCCACGAGCCTTCATCTTCGCCGTCGCCGTCGCCATTTACATCGTCGTTCCCAAAAACCCTCGTCGCCGTTGCCATTTACTTTATCTTTCGTCTCAACTCCTCGACTTCTCATTTTTAATAAATAAGCAAGTAAACCCTCCTTCTTCGTCTTCTCAAATTACTGACTTTGTTTCCTTTTTTAGTTGTGATATTTTCTCATAATTTGATAATGTTAGTTGTGATTTAAAAAAAAACACCTATAATGAGACGATGTTAATGAGCCGTAACCTAATTATTTGAGATGGTGTTCTTGCTATGTCGACTTCATGCTTAAAGATTTTTTTTTTTTTTGTGATAATTTGACTTTATTTTGGTGTTAAGTCAGTTTAGTAAATATGATCAGGGTGTCAAGGAGGCAATTGTAATTTTAAATTAATTTATATTAGTAAATATGTAAAAGTGAGAATCTGAATATGGTCGGTCGTAATCTCAATATTACTCTCGCATTTATTTTTGGTGTATATGATGTAGAGGATCTACGAGCAAGAAGTAAAGGACGGAAAATGGAAGCCTAAAGGATGTGATGACATTCTTGCTCGAGCAATCGGCAAAAAAGAACATCCAGGTCGTGTGAGAGGGGTATCGATGCATATTGGAATCACACAGTATTTTGGGAAGTCTCGGACGAAGAAGCTGGATGGTGATGATTCCGAGAAGGTTTTATATCTTGTATTCTATTCAACATAATTTAAAACTCACTACGTTAAATTAGATTGCTTAAATCATTATAATTTCTACTACGCAGTTAGTGAAAATGGCGAGGTTGATAATGAGAATGGTGCACACGGGGGAGCATCTTTCTGAAGAAGAGTTGGTTATGGTTCAGGAAGTCTTAAAGAAAGCATAGGAGGAGGTAAACGACGACGTGGAAACTGATGATGAGGTAATAATTTAGAGCTCTTATGTACAATGTATTGTATGATTCAGAAAATCAGTACGTGTTATATACATATGTGTTATTTGTCTTGAAGGAAGCCAAGAAAGACGCGGAAAAGAAGAAGGAAGCCGAGAAGGACACAACAAAGAAGAAGGAAGCCGAGACAGACACGACAAAGGAGAAGGAGGCGAGACCTGAAAATGAAGCTGTGAAGGACATGACAAAGGAGAAGGAGGCGGGACTTGAGAAGGAAGCCGTGAAGGACATGGCAAAGGAGAAGGACAAAGATCAGGTAGTTGAGGAGGAAGTCGGGGAGGAAATAGATGATGATATCACATTCTTCAAAACACCGGCAAAGACAATTCCGGCTTTTCGCAATCACCATCAGGTAGCTGCTAGTTTATAATTATTAAAATCATACACTTTCTTTACTAATTAAATTTATTTAAGGTAATGCATGTATATATATATTCTAATTCTAATTAATTAAAAATGTGAAATAGGGCTTTTTGAGACACCCTTATCGTATTAACATCCCAATTATAGAGCCCACTATAGGAAATAAAAGCAAAGCTCATGTTGCCAAAGGATACGTGTACATTTACAACGAGACGAAAGTGGTTCACTTTCATGGTGTAGCCCTCAAGGTAGGTTTAAGTAAAGTGGAAGTAAAACAGTTATATTAGCTAGCAAAATTTGCTAGAGTCAAAATTCCATTTGAAGGTAATAAGGTTCTTACCTTGGGAGACGCCGTAAATAGTTTTATGCAATGGCCAACCGCATTAGTTACAATTGTCACCAATGAGGTAAATATGCTAAAGCTGACAAATTTGTTATAATGAACGCCTTTAAACTTATTAGGGTACGAATATTAACCTATAATAAGTACTTGTATTGTTACATTTTTGCAGGGTAAGACTACTACGGCAGCACCCCAAAGGCATTGATACGACCACGTCTCCAACTCTAGATAAAGAGGTATTAATAATTTGGAATAATCGGCTTATATTTTTTTTCTCAAATTATATACGACGTCTCGTGTAATTTTTTTTTTTTTTTAACTTGTTGCCCCAAATAACATCAGCCGACGACATTCATCATAAGCCACATGATTTTGTTGCACCCAAGCCTACTCTTTCTCAATATTAGAAATATGATGGTGTGGAGTATAGAAAAAAAATTACTAAAGTTGTACTGAAAAGATTGCATGAGCATGGTCTAAGGACTGCAGAAAGCGGGGAGTTAGGCATGGTTGAGCTGGAGCCGGAAACTTTGGGCGTGGGTGTTATGCCTGTAGTTGAGGCGAAGAATCTGTTTGAACTCATGGACGTCGACCAGTTAGATGTGAATTACCTGTACGTTTGGATAAAGTAAGTTTATTAATAAAAATAGTCAGTTGGTTTTATGGATAACGAAGTTTATCTAAACCATCAATGATAATAACATCCGTACCGTGTGACGTAATAGGTACATGTATACTCACATCCAAACTAACAAGGATAAGTATGGAGAATGCACATACAGATTCTTGCGTCCTTCCAGGTTCTCTCTGAAGAAGGCATTACTACAACCACGAGAACAAATCGAGTACATCGCTCAACGGTTGTTGATGGCGGAAAAACTATGGCTTGCCCCATACAATGTTCCTAGTGTTCACACGTATGTATATTAATTTATTATAATGAACCATGATTCTATTAATTTATTAACATGCTTAAATGTATACGAACTAACAGCTCAATTTTCGAAATTTATATTCCATAGGAATCATTGGGTGTTAGTGACAATCAATGCGAGATCAAGTACAGTCTACTGGCTTGACTCTAGCGGTCGCAACCCGGACGATAAATTTGTACATATGATAAAAGTGTATGTTTACAACCTTTAATATATAATCTCATTTGTTATTGTATGACCTTTGAATTCTATTATCCGTCACATCAATATTACTGACCCATATGGTAATTAAAATTTCGTGAATGAACTAGGGGTTTTAAACAAAAAAGAATATTAAACGAACTTGAGGGACATGAGCCCTACTCTGAGCCCACCATTAAAACTTTATAGGTACGTATCTTCTTAATGAATACTCGTATCATTCAATTTATGTTTATGAGAGAGGTGGATCTAATTTAGCTTATTTGTGTGTCCTTTATATAATATAGTCTCCTCTTCAGCCAGACGATATATAGTGCGGCTATTACGTTTTGTCGGTCCATGTGGGAGATTGTCAAAGCATGTTATTTCACAATTCCTCCTCGGGTAAGTGTGTTTTAATAAATATTACAACATTACGTAACTTAGGGGTTTAATTCTGTATATTTTCCATTTATCCCCTATATTTTGGTTTGTAGTTTCCACTATTACCCAACTATTGAAAAGTACGTACACGGTAGAAGACATCAATGATTTTAGAGATGAGTGGGCCAATTTTTTTCTTTCAACTCATAATGATGCTGGCCGTCAACTCTAGATCGATCCTTACATGTATAGATAGTTCTGTATATTTGTATTATTTTGATGCTGGCTGGGTTGAATTTATTGATAATTCTGTATATTATTTTGATGCTGGCTGGGGTTGAATTTACCGATCATTCAATGTATAATTTTGATTTTTTTTGTGATGAATTGATCATGGCTGGGTTAAATTTGCAGTGCAGTGTAGCTGCTGAAATCAAAACCGTTGTCACATATACAACAACTGTTCTTTTTAAAACCAAAACTTTGACATATTTTTTCACACCATTGCCAAAAAATATTTGGCGCCAGTATTTACAACGGTTTTAGTATAAAACAAAACCGTTGTTATAGTTTCCCTCCAATGGAAAATAATAACGGAAAATGCCCGTTAAAAATATAAATATTTATTACGGTTATTGTAAAGGAAAACTGTTTCTTGTTTCACGTGTTGTCAGGTTTTTTTTCCGTTGTAAACAATTAACAACGGTTTGGATAAAGTCAAACCGTTGCCAGATTTAGGTTTCACAACGGTTTCTCGCCGTTGTTACATTATTTTACCATGGTTTCATAAACCGTTTACAAAGTTTTAACAACGGTTCCGTGTTTCATCTAAGCCGTTGTCACTAATTAACAACGATCAATGTAATAACGGTTCCGTGTTTTTATTCACAACGGTATTATACCTTTTTTAACCGTTATTGTAGGTGTTATTTGGCGTAGTGAAACCTAATTTTAAAATTTAATTTAGTTGGTATTTTAATTTTATTTTAACAACTCGACATTTTATGATGAAAACTAACATATTTAAATATACAAGTTATCAATCTAAAATTTTAGGTTATCAAAAAAAAAAATATTATTTTCCAAATTTATTGAGTAATCTATTTGGTCTTTTGAATAATGGACTACTCTTATAAGTAAAGTGGTTTAACACAACAATTACCCAAGGCCGGGGCCAAATATCTATTACCTATTAAATCGATTAAATATGTGATACATTGGCTCATATTACAAGTACCAATTAAATAAGTGTTTTTTTTAACATGAACTCATTCTTAATCATTAAATTGAACTCCATTATAAAAGAAAAAAAAAAACTGTAAACATTTTAAGAAAAATGAAATAAAAATAAGAACATTTTTTTTAAGAAAGAATATGTGACAATTTGCATGTTAAAATAAAACACAAATTGTTTAATAGGAATGTCTCCTAACAAAAGACCAGCCTTTTAATAAAAAAGGACAATGCATACAAAATAAGCATCAGACAAATACAAAAAATTAAGAGATCCCAACTCCCAACTACTACATCCTATAAATCCCAGTATCCCATGACTTCACTCCTCCCATCTTTCCAACTCTTTCAACCTTAATGCCATTGATGCCACCTTAGGAATGACAACCTCTGCTCCAACATCACATACCTACTACAATTATCCACGCAAATAATTATCTCACGCCGATTAATTTGTTAATCAAACATTTGGGTTTCAAACTAAATTTGATAGTCATTAATCTAAAAACCATTATGATAAAAAAAACAGTGTTCTAAATTTGAAATTTTCATGCTAAGATCATGAGTTTTGAAGTAAAATATTTTCAGAAGTTTAACTATGCATATGGGTTAGTTAAAGTTGTGAGTTAATTATGTAAAGATTCATGTTAATTTTAATTATGTAATGATTCAAGCTAATTTGAAATTCATAATTTTTAATCTGAAATTGAAATTTTACAATATAATTACACAATGAGTATTTAACTTCAACAATTAGTTAAACTTTAAAAATACCGAATTTTGGTTTTAAAATATGGAACTCTCAAAACCAAGCATTCAAGGTCCAAACCTGGATAGTTACTATTGACATCATTTTTTATCTTTAGTTTTAATAAAATGATAGGAAGGAAAAGGTAGAACAATGGTGATGAAAACAACAATCGCACAATCGCGAAGTTGATGAGGAGATTGATTACGGTGGATTAACGAAGACGGAGAGTAGAGGTGGTGGAGATGTTGAGAATGAAATTCTCAAAAATTTCATGTAAGTATGGTCAAATTGCGATTTTGTTACTTAAAATATAGTTTAATTGTCTCATGTCACCTTAAATCCTTGTCAATAAGGTATTGTGTTGTCTTACACTGAAAAAGTTGTCCGAGTTTTTGCCACGGGTTTCAAAAATAGCTATTTCACATGACCTCGTTTTGATTTTCTACACTTAGGACATGATTTACTTGCCTTATCATGCTTCAAACTCGGTTAATAGTATCAAGTATTGTTCAGAGTTGCAAATGTGTCTTCATACCCTTCAAAGGTTTCGAAATGTCTAGATATGCATACCCAAAGTTTTGATTTTTATGTTCAATCCTTGTTTCTAATTGTGCCAAAGACTTTGTTAATTGTTAAAAATGTTGTGTATTGCCTTTAATCGGGAAAAACGTTGTATAGTTTCGTAAGGGCTTCAATTCTTTTTTTCGGAAAATTTTGTTTTGAGTAAACCTTGGGTTGATGAAAATTGAGGGAAACCATGTCGCATTTTCATTCAAATTGTTGATCTATTACTTGAGAGTGTTAGAAACTCTTCATTAATTTTCAAAATTATCTTTGATTCATATCTTTTATCCGATGTCTTGTTGTGGAAATCAATTTTGTAGCATGTCAAGGAATGCAAGAACCAAATGTGGGAGACAACCTAACCAACAACCGGAAGCACCACCCACCATAATCTCTGCGGGATACCCGGGTGTGGAATTAGAGAGTGAGGCCCACATGAATACTTCCTTGTCTTGGCTGAGAGGCCTACGACAACCACTCGGTGTGTGTCGGGGGATGCGTTGAGAGCCTTGGGAATTGAGGGAGAGGAGCATGACATCTGTAGTGTCCTTGGGATGAAAGGGATATACAACTTGGCAGAGGTAAGCTACCGTCACCTTACCCTTAAGTTCCTAAGCTCCTTTGTCTATAACAAAAGGGACCACCCCTTGATTTTTAGGCTCAAGAATAACTCTTTCAATTTGTCTAGTGATATGTTTGCGGACCATTTGGGTGTGGGGAAGAGGACCGCATATACCCATGACAAGGTGGGAAAGAACATAAAAGCCACCAAGTACTTTGACCTCCACACTAGTAACCACCATACCCTTATGAGTGCCATAAAGGTGAATGATGTGGAGCACCCCATTTTGAGGATTTTTCTACACCATATAACTCATATTCTCTATGGGAGGAATTACCCGAGTAAGCCTAATTCGACCGAGGTACTTCTCTTGAGCTTTTACCTCAACCCCTACCGCGAGGAGCGCTTCTAATTTAGCGCCGCATCCATAATACGCATAGAATTTGCGAGAATGACCAAGCCGGAAAATTGCATCTTTGATTGCGATGCTTTGGTGACTAGGTTGAGGCGGATAGGCCATTGTCGACTAATGTGCCATATTTTTATACTGGCTACTTGAAGAACCTCAATTGGCTTGTGGATGAGAATCAGTGTAATACATTAGATTTATGGTCCTAGGTTACTCGGTCGTGGTACTCGACCGAGTAGGTGTTATGGTGGTTCTGGTAGGCTTCTATTTTGTGTGAACTCGATCGAGTTTCTGGGCACTCGATCGAGTGTGGCTTACTCGATCGAGTGGGTCTTACTCGGTTGAGTATCGTGTACTCGACGAGTGTCCGGTCCGTTACGTTATTTTTCGCGGTTTGATTTAAGTAACACGGGAAGCATATAAATAGGTTTTCCTTAAACTAAAAACATTTTACTCATTGTTAAAAATACTTTTCACAAAAGAAGACAACGACGTTCATTGCTTCTATTGCTACTTTCTTCTTTCCAAGGCTAGTATTCCTTATTTTTGAGGCTTTTCACATCTTAGCGTCCGTAATCGTTGGTTAAGTCATCTAGCTTGGTTTTTCTATTTTTTTTGTTAAGTTTGGTCAAACCCTAATTCGGTGATTTGGGGTTTTTAGGTAGATTATCATGTTACGTGTTGTTATTGATTGATTGATGTTATATTAGGTGAGGACTTCGTAGAAGAAGCTTTCAAGTCTAATTTGTTGTACTTTGTGCTTGGATCGCTCTTCAGGTATGGTTTCCCTACTCAATTGGCTGTTTAATTGATATACGGTGTAATGTGACGGTCTTTTATGGTTTATGTTTGATTAAGATTTATTATGTGGTGATTGGTTGTTGTTGTTGTTGTTGTTGTTGTTGTTGTGGAGCCATTTTCGGGAGATGGTTCCAACTCCATGTTCAGCTCTTCTGGCTCTCGTCACAAGGGAGATGTGCACATTAATGATCTGGGTTTTATCGTTGCGATGAGCAGGGATTTTGGTGGTAAGGCTGCGGTCCTGACTAGAGGTGTAGATTACTTGTTTCAATGGGTAATCTGGCAAGGCTACACACCTTGGTGTGTAGTCGGTTACTGGTTACTATGGAGTTTGGAGGATGAATGTTACCGTAAACCCCCGCTATAATCGTAACATAAACAATTGGAAACGCAGCGGAAAATACGAGGTTTTTAAAACTTTTTAACGTAGAAAGTGTTTGAAACAAAGCGCGGGTTCAAAATACAAACAAGCGGAATTAAGAGTACGGAAATAAAAATATAAATAACGTTTTGAGGAAAAGACATCCCACGAATAAAACAAAGTACGGTGGGTAAGTCTAGCAAACTAAGACTAGATCCAAGGTACAATGCTCGCTAGCCCACACGTCTTCCAACCCCAGATAAGCTTCCACGAACGCCCCAGTCAGTGGGGAGTAACTCAAGGTTCTCCCAGCCACAATACATTGAAATGAACGTAATTAAGCACTTTAAGCATATAAAATATGCAATATAGTCACGATAAAGTTAAAAATATGATAAGATAGATGAACCATAGCATGTGATAAGCATGTGAAATCAACAAAGATCAAGGGCATGTGAAACATTCATATAAGCCAATCCGATTAACGCATTACAAATGAAGTCACGACTATAAACCAATATAGATGTCACATAACATGGATATCAAACATCAACAACATAATACATACGAGTGAAAACCGTAGCCATTACTTTGGAAATCTTTAAGCAAACATGCACGGGACGTGGCTACTAACGTCACATGCGTACTTATAGCTTGCATCTCACCATAAATACGGATGAGAACATCAATCCCGACAATCATATCGCAACTAAAGGTTTGCATTACACCTTTAGTGTCCTATTGGATCAAGGCAGACATAACCATACGGGTGTCCGGCTCTGAGGTTACCTTTAAAACATGTACCAAGATACCACGCATAATCATACAAGTGTCCGGCTCAGAGGTTACCTTTAAAACATGTCCAAGACACAATCAAACAAGTATGATATGAAACTAATGGAAACTGTCATATGCATTCATTCAAGACATATAACAAGCTCTCACTACTCTAGACACATACTTTCCCCTGGTAGAACGACTAGCTAGGTAAGTCCTAGTCTACATCTGGCTAGACTCGCGACATGCGGCAGCACAACCCGAACCCAAGAATCGATCACCAGACACGATGGTCGAGTACCCCAATCGCCAGCACAACAAGAAGGTGGCGGAAGTAACAAAAGCTAAAGCACACTTGCCAGTAGCAGCACAAGTGGCCAATCCGTACTTGCCAGTAGCAGCACAAGTAGGGCGGAGGAAAGTTAAGCAAGAATATAAGGCACCATGTCAATTTGATTCATTAGAAACACAAGGGATGGAGGTATAGACAACTGATAGCATATGATAACTCATATATGAACTATACATGACATTACATGTGAATATAGCCTAAACATTTCATTCATACATCACTCATAAAACATATAAGTGAGTAAGAGAGGGAAGTAAAGGAGCAGGGGCACCGGCCGCCGGCCCAAGGCACCGGCCGCCGGCCCAAGGCACCGGCCGCCGGCCAACTGGCTAGAGCAATGTCGTCCATCAAAATATGTCCAAAACAATCAGAATGTTCCCAGCCGGCCTATGGATCGGCCGCCGACCAACCGGCTGGGACACCATGCTAAACCAAATTTTCCAAAAACATGACAAAAACCTCCAAGCCGGCAGTGGACCGGCAGCCGCCCACCGGCTGAGCGTACACCCACATACTAAAAACCGAACATAAATAGAAACTTCCTAGCCGGCCTGTGGGCCAGCGGCCGGTCCACCGGCTGGGCATACCTGGTATCTGCAAACATAAATACAACTTACAGACGACTCTCAGCTGGCCTGTGGACCGGCATTCGATCCACCGGCTGGGACACACCCAACACCAAAACTGAACCATTTGAAACAGAATGTTCCCAGCCGGTCAGTAGACCGGTAGCCGGTCCACCGGCTGGTGACAAGGTCGTCGCCAACCTATCAAAAATACCCTAGGTACAACAAATAAATGTTGTATATAAAGGTCGGATTCCACAGAGAAACGATATTTTTATTTAGTTTTAAGAATCTATCGGGATTGGGTTTTTTATAAGTTGATTGGGAAAAACAAAGTAAAAAAAACGATTAAATAAATAAAAGCAATTGTAAATTCGATTTAGCAAATATGATAAAAAAAGAGTTTAGGGATTTCGGGTCACACATGCATAGCAAAATATAACATATTGGATTAGTAATGCAAACAAAGATAAATGCCTAAGCCTAGAGATACCCAGCTTTCACTATAAGTATCAAGCCTTAAATCGGGTCCTATCAAGCTTTCACTATGAGTTAGGTCGATCTACTACAACATGCTAGTTCTAATACGAATCCGTGCCTTTCGACTTATAGATTGTATAACAAGTTTAATCCTAGAATGTGATCAATAAACTAAGATTAACATTACAAATCAAACATGTGTAGAAGCAAATATACACTATTAAAACATACTACTCAAATATATTAACATGAATACTAATGCATGGCTTCCCTCATTCCCTAGACAAATGCAAACTACTCACTCATGTTAAAGGAAATAAAAACTAGAAATACAATGAAATTCATAAACATTATGTAAGATTATATTGACTTGGAATATAAATATGTAATAAACTAATAATGAAATGATAAATTAATGAACTAATGACAATAGAATTATGATGATGCAAAATAAAAAGGAACTATGGTTACTAGAATGTAATTGTAAAACTAATAATTAGATCTTAACCAAATAACAAAATGAAATAACTTAACTAAATTAACTAACTAAGGAAAATGATAATTAAATAACTAGAAGAAAATGAAATACCAAATGGAAATTCAAATGAGAATAATACTTGAATTTGAAACTTGAATTGTATAACTTGGAATTGAAATGTATAACATAAAACTAGAAACTTAATATTTTTGGACTAAAGATTACAAGAATATGAATAAAAGAGAAGAACAAAGAGTTTATCGTGATTGTGAGGTGATGCCAAATGCTTGGACGGGGCCTTTTATTTATAGGAGGAAAGGCTTTGAAACGGACGCATTTAGTAACCTGTGGCCTCGATCGGGGTCGTAGGTTTCTAGCCCGGGCTCCTTAAATCTGTTAGGTTCTTTAACCCTCATATTAGACTCCTCTAATATAAGATCTAACTAACTAATTAATTTAGATCATAGAATCTAGTTACATGCAAAAATAAAAACAATAAATTATATAAATCATGTTTCCTTACATTAGTATATAGGAAATATGGGCACAAGGATGAACTCCTTTCAACCTTGTTCTTGAGC
>VHZZ01029173.1:12027-23187 GCA_009801015.1 Silene noctiflora
CCACATTCTTCGGTGTTACCCATTTAGACACTGCTTCTATCTTTTTCGGATCAACGGATACACCATCCTTAGAAATAACATGTCCCAGAAAAGCAACTTTCTCTAACCAGAACTCACACTTGGATAACTTAGCATAAAGTTGATTGTCTGACAAGGTTTGCAACACTAACCTCAAATGCTCCTCATGCTCCTCCTTAGTCTTGGAATAAACTAAGATATCATCAACGAACACCACCACAAATCGGTCCAAATATTGGCCGAAGACCCGGTTCATCAAATCCATAAACATTGTCGGTGCATTAGACAACACAAACGTGATTACCATATATTCATAGTGACCAAACCTCGATCGAAAAGCTGTCTTAGGTATGTCCTCATCTCGAATCCTCACCTGATGGTAACCTGACCTCAAATTAATCTTTGAAAAGACTGCTGCCCCACTTAACTGATCAAACAGGTCATCTATCATCGGCAAAGGGTACTTGTTCTTTACGGTAACTCTGTTCAAATCCCGGTAATCGATGCACAACCTCAAGC
Organism: Silene noctiflora; assembly: GCA_009801015.1. Lineage (NCBI taxonomy): Eukaryota > Viridiplantae > Streptophyta > Magnoliopsida > Caryophyllales > Caryophyllaceae > Silene > Silene noctiflora. Next base: position 12,565 of record VHZZ01029173.1, read on the forward strand.
TCCCGTATTTCTTCTTCACAACCATAACTGGTGCTCTCCATGGCGATACACTAGGTCTAATGTATCCCCTATCTATCAAATCATCTAACTGCTTCCTCAGCTCCTTCAACTACTTAGGACTCATGCGGTACGGGGCCTTAGAGATCGGTTATGTCCCTGGTTTCAACTCCACACTGAAATTCACCTCCCTCTTCGGTGGCAACCCCGGTATCTCCACTGGAAAAACATATGGGAACTCTCCCACCACTGGTATATGATCAACTGTCGCACTCTCTATACGATGGTGTCTCATGTGGCACAGAATTAAAGGACACCCCTTCCTCAGATAAGACTTCAAGGTCACCGCTGCAATCACTTTGATTTTTGGTTTGATAACAAACCCACGATAAGACACACTAACTCCCTTAGGACCTCTCAAAGAGATTCTCTTTTGGTGACAATCTATCCTGGCCTTGTACTTGCCCAACCAATCCATACCCACTATCATCTCAAACCCATGCATAGAAAATTCTAACAAATCCACTAGAAGGTCAACCTGCCCCACTATCATAGATACACCCTTATACAACCTCCCACAAGATACAGACTCACCCGACGGTATRAAAACYTCATCTTTTACARACTCAAACTCCCTTAAACCCAAAAGCTAAGCATGACTCGAAGATATAAAAGAATGTGACGCCCCCGAATCAAATAAAACAAATATAAAAACGCTATTAACAAGAAAGGTACCCGTGATCACGTGAGCATCATTCTCCGCCGCTTTCTTGTCCACCATGAATAACTTGCCACTGGTCTTCTGTCCACCTCCCTGGACTGTACTAGCAGAAGTAGAAGGCTTTGCAGTCGATTCCTGATTGTTGTTAGTTGCCGGTCTCTAATAAGAATTACCGCCATTGCGGTTAGATCCTCCATTGTTGCTACTCTGACCACCATGGTTATTCTATAACCTAGCCGGTCTGTTGCTAGCATAGCTCTGAGACGGACCCTAGGAGAAACTCCTCTGTGATGGTCTCTGAAAACCTTTCGCCGGAGCACTGGTGAACTCATGTCTCTTGTGGCCCATACCGCCACAGTTATAACAAGATATACTCCAGTTATTAGCACCACCACCATGTCTACGCCCATACGAAGCTCCGCTACTAAAACCTGCTCCCGATGAGTAAGCCACCTCTCCCTGTTCTCTTTGTCCAACTTGACCAATCTCTCAGCCCTCCCTGCTCGCTCATATAATTCTTAACGTCCATAACAACTCCAACCGGCAATCTCTATGATCTTATACGTCAAGCCCTTCTCAAACTTCAGCGCCATATTCTCCCCACTCAACCCCATATCCTCTGCATACCGCGACTTCTCATTAAACAAATGGTAATACTGAGCCACAGTCATATCCGGAGTCATCTTGAAGTCATCAAACTCCTCCCTCAGCTTACTACCAACATGCTCGGGTACAAACTCCCGACGCATAGCTTTCCTAAACTCACCCCAAGGTATAGTCGACTTTCCCAGCTTCAGATATGAATCCAAAGCACTCTCCCTTACCTTGTCCCACCACTCACCTGCAGCACCCCTCAAGTAGAACGCAGCTTGTCTCACTTTAAAATCCTCAGGACAATGGACCACATTCGGAATATTCTCCATCTATCTATGCCAATTGCCTAGAACAATTGGCTCACCAGTACCCAGATACTCCTTTAGATTGAAGCGAGCTATGGTAGTGCTCATTTTAGCAAAGCCCACCCCAGCATCCTTGTCCTTTGTAAACTTTTTCAGAGCCTCACTGAGCGCATCTTGATCCTCAAGCATCTTAGCCACCTTATCCACACTCATCAACTCAGCCCTAGTATGCATCACAAATCTCTTTGGCGGCATTGAACTATATAAGAGAAGAGGCAAACATAAACATATATCCCACGGCTTAAAAGCACACACGGCCTGCACAACGCACACTCGATTGAGTAGTTATACCCACTCGATCTAGTAGAGGCCACTCGATTGAGTGCCTCGATTTCAGAGCCTGATCAGAACCCATCACACACATACTCAATCGAGCCCCCAACATACTCGATCGAGTAGCCCCCACTCGATCGAGTACTCCACCAACTCGATCGAGTTTCCCAAAAAGCATTATGCCCAACATCATCATATATCCCACTTGACCGAGCTCAGCCTACTCGATCGAGTCCCACCTACTCGAACGAGTCATGCCGACTCACTAGCTACCCGCATGCTTTAACTTAATGACTTTCGCATCATCTAATATACATTATATAGATATAGAATTCACAACACCCTATTCTCATGCTACTATAAAGCCAATCATAAATCATCTATCATGCATCACATTAACCACCACACATTATCACATATACACCGTTCCTCTTTTCACCATTTCATTCATCCTCATCATATGTTCCTCAACAACGTTAACAACATAGAATCTATCATATACACTACATCACTAGTAACACATAGCGATCCCATGACACCTCATTGTGACCGGTTTAAAGCTGTAGGGTGATTTTGCGACTTTAGGACGTCTCCCAAGTGTTTGCATTTTCTCTTAACAACTTCTACCCGGGTTCATTTTATTTTCACTCCCTAGGTTCATTAGGTACGTTGGTTTTAGGTTCCAAAATCGTCCCTCTGATACCACTTTGTAACACCCCCATACGCCAAGGTGCCTTACCAAGGCCACCCTAGGCATGGAAGTGTTACCATCTCGGTTACCCGAGGCAATGCATATCAAATAGACCATAAAGAAACGTATTTAAATAAATAAGTTAAACTGTTTACAAACCAAACCAAACTATCTACCAACATTACAAAAGTTCCGAAAAGTAAAACAACCGTAGAAACTAAACAGTCGAGACACATCAGAAGACTCTTCTAGACATCTCGTGGTGACGCACCCAGCTATCCCGTGTGCATCATCTCATACCTGCTCAATAACTGCTCACCATCCCTGAATGGATCACCACAGTTTTCAAAAGATATAAACGGGGTCAGTTACTGAATACATACAACCCAAACATAAAAGGTACAACATACACATTGATTAACTCCATCATCACACCATGTCTCCGACTAAACACTAAAGTGTGTAGCCCTACTAGAATACAAACACAACATGTATTCCACACCGCCAGTGGGGGACCGCAACCGTACCCACCAAATCCCCGCTCATCTAATCCGAGCGTAAACCCATGTTCTTTAATGTGAACATCCCCTTCTATGGCGGGTTCCACAGAGGGCTAATCAAGGGCGTGAAGTCACTCCCGCAAGTGACCCCACTCAGCCGAGGGCGCGCCTCACAAACCATTGACATCACATCCAATAATTAAAACAACAACAATACTAATATCATCCAAATCATCAATAGATACATATCAATCAACCATAATCATCTTACAACCATGTAAACAATAACAGAGTAGGGAACCCTACCTGAATAGCATATCACTACAAGCAATCAACTCAGCGACTCAAAAGTGATCATCTACGAAATCACCTCCTATATCACATAATCATACAATTACAATCTAATATCAACAATACTCCCAATTACCCCAAAATCACCCAATTAGGGTTTAACCAAAACCAACGAATCAATATAAAAACGGTACAAAGATCTTACCCATAAGACGACGGTCTCAATGGTATAAAGAACTCTGAATTCCGACGACTCTAGCCCTTGGATTTGATAACAACGCGAAAATGAAGGCAATGAACTTACGTTCTCTCTTGACAGATTTTAAGAAAAAGGTAAAAGTGAAAAAGAAGCTGAAGGAAAGCCTTTTATATCATTCACGCGTTGTTAACAAAACCCGACTGAAATAACTCGCGGGTCCAACTTACTCGATTGAGTACCCCTTAATCGATCAAGTTCCTTACGTACTCGATCGAGTACCCTTCTGACAGACTCTGACTCTAAATCATACCTACTTACTCGACAGAGTAAGTCCTACTCGATAGAGTACTCAAAGACACAGAAAACCATAGTATTACACATGATAGCTCTCCAGGCTATATACATGGCCCACAGATCAACGCGGGTCCTTTCCAGCGCATTTTTGTCCTCAATCATACGCATCCCGGGAACCTTCCTAGGAGGTCACCCATCCTAAGACTACTCCCAGTCAAGCACGCTTAATATTGGAGTTCTTTTGCATCGATGACCAGAAAAGAAAGTGCACTTTGTTGATATGAGTAGTACTTTCAATCCCTTTAAGCACTAGTCATTTAAGCCTATCATTTGACCTCTTCAATTACGTGGGTGTTACAAAAACTTGCTGGTCAGGGAGGTTATCCCTGACTTGGATATTTTCATTTTGGCGCCTTTTCTCAGGGGGTGAAGGTTTTATTGACGGGGCTGGCTCTTGAAGCCTGGTTCTTGTTTATCTGGTCGTCCTGTTAACTTGTATCTACAGAACCTGTCAAACTTATATTATTTTAACTTGTTAACCTGCTTTGTTTTGTCATTTGCAAGTTATGTTAGTTATTTGAAAATAGCAATTCTGGCCTGACTGGAGGGCTTATGTCCCCTGTCTGGCTGAAGGGCTTTGTATTCAGCCTGTCTGGAAGACTTTTAGACAAATGGTAAGGATAAAACACCTTTCATCCTGTCATAGTGCTGCGTCCAGCCGGTTATATAGGTGTGCAGCAAATAGTCAGGTCAGGCAATTATTTCATGCTTGATTGGTCCTTCCATTCATGGTATCTGGTGTGGGTTACCAACTTTGTTAGGCACGACATGGTGTAAAAATAAATAAGAATTATAAAAAAGACATATGACAGAGTAGCCCTCAATCCTGAAGACTTATTCATGCAACAGCGTATCATGTATAATTGTTCAGGATTCAAGCAATACATATAAGCAAAGTTAGTTATATGAGATTTATATAAAAACTGGCATATAGATTGCACATTGGTCATACAAGGCAGGCACATATTTCAGGCAATTCACGTAGAATAATGCACGTAAAACATAGATAGTTTGTAATGAACTTTTACCTGGCAAGGGCAAGGTATAATTTACTTTTTATTATACATGGAATAGTTTTAAATGAGTTACATTCCAGGATCTTGGGATCATTTCCCCCCTCTAATGTTTGAAGCTTGTATGCTCCTTGACCGATGATTAAGTCAATTAAGTAAGGACCTTCCCTTGAAGGGGCCAATTTACCTGCGGATTTTCTTTCTTATTTTGAAATACTTTGCGTAGGACAAGGTCTTCATCCATGAAAACTATAATCTTGACGTTCTTATTATAACTTCTTGCTATTGCTTGTTGATATGATGCCATCCTAATTTTGGTAGCGTCTCTTAGCTCCTCTGTTAGGACTAAGTTGTCTTGCATCAGACTGTTGTTTGATTCAATGTTGTTCAGGCTATATCTTGACGTCGGCACTTGTATTTTTGCGGGTATCACAACTTCACAACCATACACCAATGAATAAGGTATTTGGCTAGCTGAGGTTTTTGGAGTTGTCCTGTCTGCCCATAGTACTAGTGGGAGTTCCTCTACCCATCTACCTTGTCGTCTTTTCAGCTTCTTCTTTAGGCAGCTGATGACTACCTTGTTTCTTGATTCAGCCTGACCATTGGCTTTCGCGTATCCAGGGGTTGAGGATACCAAATTGATATTCCATTCAGTGCAAAAAGCTTTGGTCTTTATTCCAACAAATTGTGTGCCATTTTCTCACACTATTTCTGAACGAACTTCATATTTGCAGATTATATTTGTCGTAATGAAGGATATCACTTCCTTTTTAGTGACCTGCCCATAGGAATCAACCTCTATCCATTTAGAGAAGTAATCAGTCATGGCTAGCATGAATAAGTTTTGTCATAGAGCTACAGGTAGCTTCCATACTATGTCCATACCCCACTTCATGAATGGCCAGGGTGCCGAAATTGAATGAAGTAATTCTGACAGCTAATGAATTATTGGAGCGTGGATTTGGCAGGCTTCACATTTTGTACAGTATTCCAAACAGTCAGCCCTCAGGGTAGGCCAGTAATAGCCAGTCCTGAGTATTTTACTAGCTAGTCTTCTCCCTCCTTTGTGGTTGCCACAATGTCCATCATGTATCTCCTGGAGTACTTGCTTGGCCTCATCAGGTTTAAGACATCTTAAATATGGTCCAGCCTGTGATCTTTTAAACAAGGTGTTATTGATATGGAATAAGTAGATGCTCTTATTCTAAAGGCCCTGGCCTCATGCCTACCTTGAGGTAATATACCTTAGAGGAACCAGACATAGTAAAGTTTAGTCCAAGAATTACTGTCAATGTTGACATGGTTCACTGTTTCAGGCTTGCTGATAGCAGGCTCATAAAAATGAATGATGGGTATTTCGTCAAAAATAGCAGGGGTAAAATTTGAACCAAGGCTGGCTAGGGGATCAGCCTGGGTATTCAAGTCTCTTGATATTTGGTCAATATCAAATGAATAGAATTTAAAGCTCAGTTGTTTAGCATATTCAAAATATAAAATCATTTTTGGATTTTTGCCTGTGTAAATTCCTTTCATTTGATTAGCAACTAATAAAGAGTCAGTGTGACACCCCGCGATATAACGCTAACATAACTAGTAAATTGCAGCGGAAAAATGCAAGATTTTTAAAACCTTTTATGAAGTTTAATCGCGAAGTACCAGTAACATAAATAAACGAGTAAAAAGAGTAAAATTCAGGTTTTACAAGCCAAAGTAAGAGGAGTGGGGAAAAAGATATCCCACGAATAACCTGTTCTAAATAGGTGAGTCTAGACTGCGGAATATAAAAGTCGGATGTCAATGCTCGCTAGCTCAGATGAGTCTCACCCCACGGAACACTAACCTGTACCTGTCATTCATGTAAACATGAACAACATAGTCAGTGGGGAGTAAATCAAGGTTCTCTCAGCCACATTACATCGAAATGAAGGGAAATAAGAAACTCAAATAGGCAACGTACTTCGATTATGACATAAACAACTTGAATAGTAAAGAATATAAGATCATATATGGTAGATATGCGAGACATAGATGAAATAGCCACACATGAAGTATAAACAATATACAAAGCTCGAATGTAAGATCATGGCAATAACATGTTCAAAGCTCAATTATGAACTCTAATGGAAAATGGCATATGCACTAATTCAAGACATATAACAAGCTCTCACTGCTCTAGACATATACTTTCCCTTGGTAGAACGACTAGCTAGGTACGTCCTAGTCTACATCTGGCCAGACTCACGACATGCGGCAGCATAGCCCGCACCCAAGACTCGATCACTAGACACGATGGTCGAGTACCCCAATCACCAGCACAACACGAATGTGGCGAAAGTGACAAGAGATAAAACACATTTGCCAGCACAGCACAAGTGGCTAAACCCGTACTTGCCAGCACATCACAAGTAGGTTTTACGGCGAGTTAAGTAAGAATATAAGGCATCATGTCAATTTCATTCATTAGAAACACAAGAGAATGAAATGTAAACCAATGATAACATCTGAGTCAAACAATGCGGAATATGAGATAGAACGTAAACAAATCATGAACTCATTACTCATCAATTGTATAAGAAGAATAAGAAAAGCAGAACATGAGGTTCCCAACCGGCAGAGGCACCGGCGGTCGGCCAACCGGCCATGCACCACGTACGCCATAACCAACAGAACATAAATATGGGTCATAGGACTCCCAGCCGGCATGGGTACCGGCTACCATCCAACTGGTCGTGCACCTCAGCCCAAAACACAATTCGTAAATTCATGTCAGAAACTTCTCAACCGTCCAGGGCACCGGCGGCCGGTTCTCCGGCTGGGGACAACACTTACAGCTCAAAATTATAACAACTTACAGGAACTTCCCAGCTGGCAGGGGTACCGGTAGCCAATCCTTCGGCTGGGACACATTCAACATCAAAATTGAACAAGTGAGTTATAGAAGCTTCCCAGCCGGCAGAGGTGCCGGCGGCCAGTCCCTCGGCTGGGATACGCAGTACATAAAAATTCAGCGCAAAACATTACAACATAATTTCAACTTGGATGTTAAGCGGAAAAACAGCATGTTATGCACTACAACATCCAATATACTCAATTGCCACAACTAATACATCACAAATTCATAAGTTTTGAGATTATAAATGTCAAACATGATAAAGATGACATATTTACCAGAACTATTCGTGAAACCAACTAATTGTCCATAATTCACATAAGATGAACATAATGAATCATGAACAAAGAAAGAGATAAAGCAAAGTATGTAAATTTATAAACTTTAATATATAAACACCAAATTTCACATAATTAAACACATAATTCAAGTGTAATGTCGAGTAACCTATCACCGTTACCTTATAGCTCTTTAATCCTCAATAGAATCGTCCACCACAAAGCTATCCTCTTCCGGGTCTTCTAAATTCTCACCTAAACAAACAATTGAAAGGTTAGTTGAATAATTCACCATCCTAGTGAACCCTAGGGTTTTGAAAATGAGAATAAAGGGAGAAAAATGTTGTCTTTCTTACTTATAAAGATGAAGAACGAGAAAAGGGGAAGAATGGCGCAAGAATCAACTAGTTTGTTTGAGAAATGAGGGAGTTATGGAGATTTGAAGCTTGAAAGAAAATGGTGTTTTTGGTTAGATGAGAGTTTTCAGATTTCTAAGGTTGAATAAGGGTTTAGGGTGAGGGTTTGTATAGAGAAAAATGGTGGTATATGGGTTCATTTACAAAGTCTAGGCCCAAAACACCTCGAATTGAGTCGTAAATGACTAAAAATACGTCTCAAGGCTGCTATAAACTTAAGACGGACAATATTATCATATTTATAAATATTATACTTAAAAATATGTTTGTACCCAAAAATAAGTTTTAAACATAATTAGTCTTAATTAAATTATTAAAGTACTTTTAATACCATAAATAAAATTGACGGTGTTACAGTCTTTTCTTCTACATCACCACACTTCTAAAAAACCTTCACTAAGGGTACAATCTCACTCCTCAACTTCTTATCTTTCCTATCCAAGATACGAATTGGTCTATCTTCAAAGAATAGACTCGGCTCAAGCTCAGGAATTTCATTTTGCAACACATGACTAGGATCGCTAATGTATTTACTAAGTTGAGACACATGGAAAACATCATGAACTTTACCCAAACTCGGGGGAAAATCCAATTTGTAAGGCACGACACCAATTCTCTTCACAACATCATAAGGTCCAATGTACTTTGGACTCAACTTCCCTTTCACACCAAACCTCTTCACTCCTTTCATAAGAAAAACCTTCAAGAACACCTTATCACCAACTTCAAACTCCAAGAGTCTACGGCGAAAATCGCCATTGGACTTTTGGCGATCTTGAGCGGCTTTCACTCTCTCTCGGATGAGCTTCACGTGGTCAATCGTCTCGGCTAGCTTGCCGGGTCCTAAATCACTAACATCACTGGCTTGATCCCAACAAGTCGGACTACGACACTTTCTCGCATACAAGGCTTCATAGGGAGCCCTCTTGGTCGAGGCATGAAAACTATTGTTGTAGGGAAATTCTACCAAAGGTAAGCTCTTCTCCCAACTAGCATGAAAGTCAAGGGCACAAGCACGCAACAAGTCTTCAAATGTTTGAATGGTTCTTTCGGTTTGTCTATCGGTAGCGGCATGAAAAACGGTACTCATCAACAACTTACTTCCCATAGCATCTTGCAAAGCTTTCCAAAATCTTGGGTCGCGGTCCGAAACAATTTCCTTGGGAACACCATGGTAACGGACGATCTCCTCAACGTAGACACTAGCAAGGCGATCGAAACTCCAATTCTCTTTTATAAGAATGAACCTAGCACACTTGGTCAATCTATCCACAATCACCCAAACGCCATCCTTTCTACCAACGGTCTTGTGCAAAGCCATCACGAAATCCATGGAAATGGACTCGTATTTCCACAAAGGAACATCCAAGGGTTGTAGCAAACCTCCATGTCTCTTATTCTCAATCTTCACTTGTTGACAAATAAGACATCTTCTAACATAGATCACTATGTCATTCTTCATGTTAGGCCACCAAAATTGAAGCTTCAAGTCTTTTTACATCTTGTCTCCTTCGGGATGAATTGAGTAAGGGGATAGGTGAGCTTCATCAAGAACTCTTTTCCTCAAGTCAACGACATCGAGAACATATATGCGGCCTTTGTAACGAAGATATCCACTAACATCAATCTTGCAATCCTTAGCTTTACCTTCAAGAAGCTTGGCTTGAAATCTTTGGAAAGTAGCATCATCTTCAAGGGCATCACGGATCTCACGGTGAAGAACGGGCTCGACAATCATAACACCAAGATAATCGAATCCACTCTCCACAAATTGAATGTTCAATCTACGGAATTCGTGTTGGAGTAAGTGTCCTCAACAATGGTGCGATCACGATGGTGATTTAAATATCATTATTATAATCTCAATATAAGAATAGGCAAGGGATGATTCTTCTATAAAGTCAATTGGTCATCATTTATCAGTAATGATTGGCTATATAGACTTTGACATTACTGTCGTTTGACGGTGGTGATCAGTTGATCCCTTCTGGTCACACCTTGGACAAATCCCTCTATTTGGTAAATTGATTGGTTGTAT
>VHZZ01029184.1:11943-23550 GCA_009801015.1 Silene noctiflora
GGGTCACTCTCTCTCAATGAAGCAAAGGGTAAGTAATTATATGTAAGAGAGAAATAAATATAGTCGATCACCTAAACTACGACCTACATAACCATGTATGCAATTTAGTATGATAAGCAATTCTAGCTACCGTACACGTACATTCCATCCAAAACAAGGTCCTATCATATGCCAAATACTTGCAATAATTTGAATAAGTGAGGCTATGGGGAAGAGGCAAAACATTTTGGGAATGAGAGGGTAAAGCCAAGCTAGTATCCTATCAAAACCAATTAAACAACATCCAATTCTAATCCAACTTCAATTAACACAAATGCCTTAATTCAATTAGGCATTAAAACTCACTAAACCAAATAACAAATATTCCTCAAAATATAAATATAACATAGGAGTAAGATAACCAACTTTTCATTTTTTTCTCATTCATTTTCCTCTCTGCCTTCTCTTTTTTCCACGGCAGTCCTTTCTATTTTTTTTTCTTTTTTTTTTTTGGATTGTTTTTCTTTTCATTCATTCTTCTCCTTCCTTCATTTATTCTACCAACTTCATACAATAAGACGAACCAAAATTGATGCAACAATAATATACCACAAGAACTACTAAACTAGCTTGACAAGGCAGGCCAAATTTTGGATGTAATTAAGGGGTCAAAAAGGCAAGTTTTGGCTAATGTTAAGCTAATGGGTAAAATGAAATAGAAAGGGGGTTGCAAGCATTCTCCTACATGTGATACCATCCACTAACCCGAATGTATGCAGACAATAAGMAATTAAATGTCATACTTGTGCATTTGATATTACATGATATGCAAGGAGTAACTACTCACAATCCTACATGAAACTGGTCATGGATGACACCAGTTTATTAAGCTCTAATCCTTAGAAATTATAAGTAGTTTACCAAAATTTYAGGTCAAGTCTATTTGTTAAGCTAATTTTAAGCATAAACTCGTAGATTATACAAAAGACTATGCTAAAAGATGTTAAAATTAAAAGGCTTAGGTAGAAAGACTAAATGTAGTGCAATTTTATCATTGAAAACTACCGTTCCGACTCAACCTATATGCTAAAACAATCGTGACTTTTTTTGAATTTTTCGAAAAAATTTTAGTTTTTATGAGTTCTTTAATTTTTTGAATCAAAATAGACAATGCAAACGGAAATTAAAAGTGCAAACAGAAATGCAAGAAAAAACAATAGGCAGACACAGATATGGATGCATATACCCTCCCCAAACCAAACTGGACAATGTCCTCATTGTACTCAACAGTTAACAATAGCATAAATAGGGGAAAGGGAAAATGCAAACTAAAAGAAACGAGTAAAGAATAGGAGCTAAGAAACTCACAAGATAGCGCGAAATAGACGGACCTCCCCAAACCAGCTAGCAACATGGGAGGTCATAGTTAGCAGCATCAGATCAACCAAATTAGCGGAAAGAATGCAGGTGTACCTGCAATTACTCTACTAGCAACCCAAAAATACCACCAAAACCAAGTCTAAAATGTATCGCAGTCTAAAGTCGAGAAAACTAATTATTAAGCACAAAAAACTGAATAAATAAATGTATAAGAAATTCAAAAAAAAACATGAAAATCCGGGTTGCCTCCCGGTCAGCGCTAGTTTCAGATAGGTCCCAGCTCGACCTCTTTTTTTTTCCATCTCAATTACTCCAGTTGGTCACAATCAAAGCAACTCAAAGCTCTTAGCAGTCGATCATAAATCTGCGCATGTGCTACACAAAAGCATAAGTAACAATAAAATACAATGTGAGCATATAAAAGCAATGTCAAATACCGTCTCAGCTTCATGAACTTTCATTGACAGCTCCCGTAAGAATCCACCGAATGATTCCACCCTTTAGCTAAGGGTTGAACATCAAAGCTCAAATCATAGGTCAGTGAAAAATCAGGGAGCGCAAAATTCGACATTGAAAGCACGTAAGTAGAATCAACCTGCTCAGACGGGTATTTCATATGAGGTAGAGGAGTCAGGTGTGAAATAGGAGTAGGTGGGTAGTCATCCCAAATACAAGGGGCGGTAAAGTCAAATGTGTCAACAGGGTCTCTCATAATATGTTCATCTATCATATCGTCATATGTATCCCATTTGACCTCAAGACCTTCAAATCCCACATCCTCACTCTCTTTATCGCAAGRCTCGTCACAAAAAGGGTTCTCTAAGAGACTTGTCAAGTCTTCCTCACTTAGCTCACTATCTGTGTACTCATCGTAGAGGGGTTCTAGATAATCCTCAAAGAAGGGGTTATCAACTGAGCATAAGGTCTCCTCCTCTATGTTTCTGTCAATGTCTTTTTCATTCTCTAGAACGGTTTCTATGGTCTTACCCACACCCTCATCCATGTCTAATTGAAACGAGAAAGTGGGTTTAATGCATTCAACTGCAAGCCATTCAAAGAAACAAAGGACATCTTCAACATTTTGACCATCATAATCTCCCTTACCTATAGAGTCAATATAAGCTTGGGTTTGTTTGTTCATACCTCTTATGATGGTAAGGCATATAGTAAGCCGTGAGAGTTTGCTTCACAGTGATGAGAGCGAAACCAAACATTCCATCGAAGCATGTAATCGTGGAAGTGCTCATCTTCACCCTGTGGAAACTCGATGGCAAACATTAGAACGGTCTCAAGGAACCGAAGTTCCCTGAGACAAAAAACAAACTAAATAAAAGCAAATAGAATAACGCCGCCTCCCCGGCAACGGCGCCAAAATTTGACACGGGCTGTCGCAACCCTATCAAAAATAAACCTGACAGGCTCTAACTAATATATCAGAGGTAGGTCGGGTATCGTATCCACAGGGACATGGGATCGTATTTTCTAACTGGTCTGTCTGATGTCACTGAAATTGGGGGTTTTGATGTTTGATTAAACTATGCTAAACGATTAAGGGGAAGAGAATAAAGTAGTAGAAAATAAGGATAAAACAGATAAAGAAAGCAGCTAGGACTGTCGGTTCACCATGGCTACTAGTGATCAATTCYAAGGTCATAGGTCAGCATAACTCGGTCTGCAGGGTATCGAATACGTCCTTTCGGTCCCCTATTCACCCTAAGATACCATTAGCTTAGCTTCCGCCCTCACTAAAGCATCATAATGTTCGTCATGGGTCTTACGTTTTCCAATCTTCCGATCTAGGTCAAAGTGTACCAAAACAAATCAGCTAATTACATCGACTTAACTAGCCAATTATCATTTAATGCGACGATTAACAACATAAACCTAATAAATGCTAAACHTAATCAATTAATTTAGACCAACTACACCATGGTTCCCCTAAGCCCTAGCATAAAAGGATTAGCTATTCATACTAATGATAATGAAATTAATAATAATGGTATCGATAATTAAAAGCAACATAATATAAAGATGAAGGAATTGGAATAATATAAACTAATTAAAAGAATTAAAGGAGATAATAACAAAATTAAGAGAACTAATTAAACTAAGATATGCAAAAGATTAAACAAAACCAAACTAATATAAAGAGGGAGAAGAGAAAGGAATTACATAGTTTGAATCCGGAAAGAATAAGAACAATAAGCAACGTGATAAAAGTTTTGAGCAGTCGAAGCTGGTAACCTAATTGTTTCTAATGTTTCTCTTATATATTAAGAGATTTATTATCTAATAATATAATAATATAACTAAATATAATAAATCTCGACATAAATATTGCGCCTCATACATGGTTTTGCTCGATCGAGCAACATAAAGATGGTCGATCGAGTAATATTCCCTCAAAAGCTCTCGATCGAGCATAATAAGTACTTGATCGAGTAAGGTAGAAATTAAGGTAGTCGATCGAGTAATAATAGCTCTCGATCGAGCAAAAGTGGTCCTCAATCAAGCACAATGAGTCCTTTATCAAGAGTTTCTCAGCGCGTAATTCCTGCTTCCCGCACTGAACTTCAAATAGCCGCCATTTCTTCATTACTTGTCCGGATCAAGAGATTTTCATGGCGTTGGAAATATAAGAGAATAGGCTTTCACCTCCAATTGGAATAACCTCATTATCAGTTGTAGAACTTGAGATATGGCTCTTCGAAGTAGGCACTAGTAATGTGAAGCTTTTCCTTTGCTCACCCATCTTCTTTACTTAAATGTGCACCTCAAAATAGTAGTTTCCAAGCTCCGAATCAACTCGTCTCCTAAATTTATGCATAGGGATATGTTTTAGGCTTGATTATGCTCCTCTCCGGTTTATACCTGTAAATTATACAAGACAAACAAAAGTAGACTATTCGGGGGACATTTGAAGCTAAATTCTACGAAATATGCATAGAAATGCATGCAAATGAAGTACAAAATGTCTATATAATGTGCACGCATCAGGTTTCATGCCGCCCCTTTCTTTTCCTCCTCTCTTCATCATCTTTCGTGCCTAGATTGATCCTACTCCTTGGATCTATCTATTCTCGTCGTAAGTTCTATGGTTCGTGTAGTTTTTATGGTTTCTATAGTTTTATTTTATCGTTAACGTTTTAATTGGGAACATTTCCCTTTGGCACGTTTGGATGGATCAATGAAGGCGTGGAGACCGCTCCTGGAGAGGATATTTACATCGTGGATGAAGACCTTGATAATTAATCGCTAAAAAGGTAACTAGGTGTTTCTCTTTTAATTGTGTTTATGCCAATTGATGTGATTAACATGTTTTAATGATTGGTTTGTATAATTGGTATTTGTTAGATTATTTATTACCATGATTTATTATGTTTCATATGTTTGTATATATTTTTAATGTTTTAATTATATATCATATGTTGTTTATATATTTTTATTATGGGTGTCTGAGCGCAATTAGAGTTTACGAATGAAACCCTAGTGGCGGCATGATAGGCGTCCAAGAGTGGGATTAAAAGTTATAGCTAAAGCTAGTACAAACCTTGATGATGATTCGAGTGTTATAGCTGAAGTTAATACAACTTTGGGTCGTTACTTAAGTAATGGCTAAAACAGGTATAATCTTGAAAATATTAATCAAGGTTATAGCAGAATATATTATAAAATTGGATATGAGTTAAGGTTATAGTTGAGACTAACGTAACCTTGAGATTGTGGCTCAAGCTTATGGTTGGAACTAGTATAACTTTGAGTTTCGTATCCAGGTTATGGTTGAGGTTAGTATAACCTCAAAGGTATTTGTTGAATTTATAGTCGAGGTTAGTATAACTTCACATCTTGAGTTCATATTATGGTTAAGGTTACTATAACATTAATCGTTAATACTTGTTGTGCACGTTATGTTGTATTCAGTTATTATATGACGCTATGTTTGCATATGTCGTTGGTTACTCTTATTAATATGATAAGTAGGATAGTCAGTTATACTATCCTATGAGTCGAGTCGTGATGTAGTTCACGCAGGTTAGTACAGTCAGTTATACTGTGTATTTGTTGTGTGCTAGTTTGAATAGATGACGGTAGTATCTATTATATACTATCGGAATGAACTAATCCTACCCTTCGGTGACTGGTGTATGGTCAATTTTCGGGGGGTAGCAGAGGCTGTTCGTTATACGCCCTGTTCCCCGAGTGTCGTTCAATGTACAGTTATTGCATCGAGAGTCTGGTTAGGTCTTAGACATATAGGTAGTGGTTATACGCTATACAAAGTACCTTGGAGGCAGTGCGTTATACACTCTACACCGATGGAGGCAGTGCGTTATATGCTCTATCAGCTAGAGGCAGTGCGTTATACGGTCCAGCAATTAGAGGTAGTGTGTTATACGCTCTAACGGCGTTCACTCTATTCGCTATGCTTGGATGATCGCTTTGTCCCTTATGTTGTTGTGGATCATGTGTCACCATATTTGCTATGCTTTGATGCTAGCTTTGTGCCTTCCGTGAGTGTCCATGGTCTAGTGGTTGCATATAGTCTAGGTTTGCATAGTTGCATCTGTCAAAGGTTGATAAAGTCATGGTAAGCGTTGTGGTTTTCATAAGTATATATGGTCTCACATGTTTACTAGTTTTGCGCTTCAATTGTTATTGATTGTTGGTTATATTCAATTTTTGTAAACATGACTGGGAGAGCATCTAGTTAGTCCCGACTGATTGTCGACCCCCCATTCTCAGGTTGAATGCCCGTCGCTGTTTGGATGATGTTGTTTGGGATGCATCGAGGGGCGAGACAAATAATAAATTAGGATTTCGTTTTTAGTTTGGTTGAGATAATTTTATTAATGTATTAGTTTGGTTTTGGTTTAGTAGCGAACCAGATTGGTCGGGTGTTTCCGCCACCATGACCCTTTTATTAGTGTTATACTCTGATTATACTTTATTTTACGGTTTTCCTTTGTTTTATAATCCGGGTTGTTACAAAGTATGCACAACCCCTAGCCACATATAGGTGACAACGCATATCAGTTTCAAAGGTAGAATATCCGCAATATTGATGGACATATAACGGTAAGGCCTAGATCGACCATCTTCTTTGGACATCTTTTGCCATCGTTTGCTGCACTGAAATACTTTACTAAGGCTTGATAACTCAGAGAATCAATCTAAGACCTTTATCATCTTATAGACCGAGCATTAACTTGACTCAAATGAGACTTTAAGAATAAAAGGAAGGAAAAAAAGGAAGGGTGGCATCTCAGAAGAGAAGCCCCCTAGATTAGAACATGACTCGAGTATTTGGCAATAAGGGAAACTAGGCGACGAGAACAAGCCCCCAGTAAGAGGTAGAAATGGATAGTTACATCGATTAGGATGACTATGAAATTTGAGGGGATGGCAATTAATGTTGAAAGTTGATGGTTGGGATGTGTCCTACGTATTCACATGAATTGAAATCAAACCAGATCGTAGTTCTGAGCTGGCTTGGAGAATTGAGGTCGAAAGTTGATAGTTGGGATGATCGTGTTCTTGTAGAGGACTGCCTACGTATTCACGTGAAGTGAAATTAAACAAGATCGTAGTTCTGATTATAGGTGCCTAAGCTATCTGCTAGAGCCTTACAATGCATGGGTCACGAGGGTATATTCCTTTAGGTGACTTTGAAGAATCGATTTGATATAATTTTATCTTTGATCATAGACCAAAGAGGTGTATTTTATAAAAATTTCCTTGTCATGTGAGCACGCTCAAAAGTCGACCCTAAGGATAAATTGGGCGTGTCCCATTCTAGGCAGCAAAGTATTTGAAGAATTCGTATCCGGGCTAAGGTGAAAATATCTTGAATAATATTTTGGAAAGTAGAGCTTCTAAATAAGAAGCTTCGAATGAAAAAATCTTTGGAGCGTGATTTGTGGAGTTATGGCTTGATGTGGTTATGGCTCGTAATATGGCTTGAAAATGGGGTCTCAGACATGGTGTAGCCTGAGCACCAAAAAGGGGTAGGTTAATTGACGTGTGTTCAGATTTCCATGTCTTGGCCCTAAAGGATGGGTATATACTCGACGAGTTTGAGAGGATTCTCAAAATTCCTAAGTATCTCTCTCTAACGGTCTCGCCAATGACTTAAGATTTACAGAGGCTATATGGCGGTGTTAGCTGACCATTTGGCATCTTCGCAACTGAGGTTCGGCTATTGACTTGTGGCATCTGGTTTCAGGATTTCTCTTTAGACTTCGACATTAGGTTTTAGGTTTCGACATTTGATTTTAGGGTTGTTCTTGATTGGACTCAGATTATTGGTACGACATCTATCTTGCATGTTTCAGGATCATCTATCTTGCAAGTTTCAGGATCCATCCTTTTGGAACTTTGAAAATAACTCTGACATCGGATATTGGCATGGATCTCTCTTCTTGATTAAGCCTTTTTTCTTTGGCTCGTGGCTTTTGGATCTACCTTTGAATTTGATGATGACTTTCTATCATGGATTTGGGTCAGACTAACATCTTTTATGTGAAATAGGTCAATCTTTTGTAAACGGGTTGTGTATTATGGGGAATAGGTTTGCCTTCCGTCATGGATCATTAATAAGGGAGATGGCCTGGATTCGTCCTAGAATCTCTTGAGATATGCTCGTCCTAAACGGAGTTAGAACGAGGTTTCTATTGCCATACATGGAATAGGTAACGAAGGAACACGGAATTTCAGGTTCTCCACCACTCTGAATGGAACATGGTTTAAGTGTACTCACATTGACTCAGCATGTTTGGTCATTCATTTTAAAATGTCTCAAACCAATTCTTGTTGTCACAGGGAATAGAAAAGAAGTATAAGAGAGGAGGATGTGGATTAAAAGTTGGCTTTTATTGAAACGGTGAATAAATTTAACATAGACTCGAGAAGCCACGTGACTCGTGGGACAACCCCTAGGTTGTCACTAGGAATGTAAATGAAGAAAGACAGACTTTAGAAAAACTATGGGAAAGAGAGCCTAAGACTCGGAATTAGACCCTGACTCGATCTTAGATCCAGACTCCTAATCATCACTGATATCTTCGAAGGATTCTCTTTCGGCATTTGGTGTCTTGAATGTTTGGTCTTGATCGTTGAACCATTTGAGCATCCCGTCTAGATTGCTTGGAATGACGGGTAAAGAACAGTCGAGGAGGGTTTCTTGCTTTTTGGAAACGGTATATCCATGAGTATTGACTAAGCTATCTTGCTGGTTAAAAGCTGAGAGAAGCAGTTTCCCACTATCAATCATATCCTGGATCACATGCTTGAGCTTATAGCACATCTCGGTTATCGTGTCCATTAGCTTTGTGATATTGGCAATATGCATTACTGTCCCAGAACCTGGTCTTCTTTTTGGGTATTGGACCGGATGTAGGCCTAATTGGCTTCAATTTCCATTATTTCATAAGTCTCTGAAGGGCATCGGCATATGTAATACCAATGTCGCTAAATTTCCTTGTAAGTGTACCCTTTTTGTTGGGAGCCTTCGAGAGGATGACCTCGTCGATGCGTGCGATCTCAATTGATAAATTCTCAACGGTTTTAATGTCACAACCTTTCAAAAAGGATGCATAATTTGGGTTAAGGCAGTTAATGACATGTTTGGCTAATGTCCCGAACCTTGATTGATCGAGCATTTGTAAGTTGGTTTTCTTTTTCATTAAATGATTGATGGAGTGATCATTGTCTTGATTATCTAAAGGATTAAACTCCTTATAAGGCTGCTTGGTTTTTGTGTTTGAGCTAGTTAGGAGCGAGACAAAACTCCTGTCATCCTCGATTCCATCTTGTATAACATGCTTTAGCTTGTAGCAATTCTTAACATCATGTCCTTTGCCCCTATGGTATTGACAATATGAATTGTCATCCCAAAATTGAATTACGGTTTTGGGCTTAGGATCCGGGGTTGGACCAATAGGTTGTAGGAGACCCATAGAGAATAATTTTTCTAAAGCTAAGGCATAAGGTATGTCTAGACTGGAGAAAGACATTAGACGATTTCTTAGATTCTTCGATGAAGGCTCTGTGAGATTGCCTTTGGCGATTTTGATTCCTAGATAAGATGGATGTGAGGCATGAGAAGAACTATGGATAAGTTGTTCATTTTTCTTTTCCAAGAGAGTGATAGCTTGAGGAATTGTATGAACACCCTCTCCCTTTCCCAGTGGTTGGGTATCAAATTTCTTACCCATTTCAGTAAGTTGTTTTTCAAAGGTGAAAAATTTCCCTTCCATACTAGAAACCCTGGTGTTCATATTATTGATGGCTCCCTCTAGTTTGGAAACTTTATTGTTGATGGCGGCAGAAAGCATAAGTATTCCACTCTGGATATTATCGTCTTCGAGGATATTGATTTCTTCATCATCAAAAGGGGCGAAGAGATGAGAACAATATAGGGATGATTCCTGGTCTTGTTTGATGATGTTAGAACCAAGAGGGTCGATCTTCTTGAATTGATCAATAAGAGGAGGCAATGCTAGCTCGCCATTTTCGATCATATCCTGGATGATATGCTTTAAGCAAAAGAATTCTTCCATATCATGTCCCTTATGTTGATGGTACTGACAATATGAGTTGCCCTTCCATCTAGGCAATATCCTTTTAGGGTCGGATGTTGGTCCGATTGGATGGAGTTTTCTCTGGGAAACCAGTCTTTGTAGAGCCATTTTATATGTCGTTCCAAGGTCAGTGAATGTCCTAGGAGCTCGTCTTGGCTTTATAAGTGAAGTCTCCAAGAGGTTGGCTCCCTCATCTTCATTGTCTTGCTTGGATGGACGGGTCATGTTGGACCTAGAGGTTTCAACGCTATGACTCGGCTTTGGGGTACAAAAAGATGTTGAAGTTTTTGTTATGCCCATTTGGTTCTCGACACGAGTGCTCAAGTCTTCGACAATGGCCTGAAGTTTCATGATTGCAGAACCTAGTCTTTCGACGGCTGACATGATGACGGATAAACATCCCTGAACACTTTCGTTGGAAATCGCAGAATTCTTACCGAGAAGAAAATGACGCGCGTTACAACTTGATTTGGCATAGGACCTACGCAAAATAAGGCTACAAGCTATGGATACACAACTAAAATTGGCAACATAGAGGCCAGATGGGACAACTAGACTCGGACTTGTGAGTTATTGAAACATCGTGAGTAACTTCTCGTGTTTGAACTCATAGTGTTGACTTTGACTTTAGACTTGAGTGTTGATTTTAATGGAGTAACGTTTGGACAAATGACCTTATTGACGGGGTTGAAGATGACTCGGCACCACGTGACAAGTGTTTAAGACGGATTTGACTCTTGGCTCGGGTGTATGTGTACCTAGAGCGTGTTTTCTGGAACATTTTCAAAAGACGGTTTTGATTGAAAAACGGATATGAAATGTGAAACTTTTCGAGTCTTTGTGTGTATGACTCACATGTGTGACTTGATGTGTCGGGAATGTTTAGATCCTAACTGAATTGGGATACGGGGTCCAAAATGACGGTGTAACACCTTTGGACTTGACTCAAATGTAAAAGACCCAAAAAGTAAGGTACAAGGGGTTTATAACCCGACAGAGTTTTGACTAGGAAATGACTCGGTTTGAATTTTGACTCTAGTTCGGCCATTGAATTTACATATTTACATTTTTTTGAAAGATTATCTAATATTATTTTTTGAGAAAAAAAAGGTTTTGAAAATTTCGACATGGTTTTGTTTTACAAAGAGTGCTAACAGACAAAGTACAAATATTTATACAAGCATTATAATGGTATGCTGAATGCTTTTAATAATGGTTTTGGTTAAAAGGGTGGGTTGCCACACAAGGCTATCAGACCCTAGTCTGTGCAGAGATCCGTGCCAAACATGAGTAAGATCAGTTCCTAGTTCCATTCGATCGAGTAGTGAAAGCTCTTGATACAAACATGAGGATTTATGTCGTGGTTGACATAAATCGCTATCCATATACTAGGGACAAATAGGATTTGTACCATCGAGACGGGACTATTGGTCGAATTGTTTTGGTTAAAACCCTAGGAATGCTAGATAAAACGATCTAAGAAGATCGAGTAACGAAAATGAAAAACCGTCTTGTATAAACTGTCCCTAACCTTTTTCAAGTTTCACCCTAGGAACACTAGACCAAGTCTAAGTGCATGATAGGCTATCGCACACCTATGCAAAAATACCCTTTGGTACAACACAAGTAATGTAGTATTAAGGGGTCGAATCCACAGAGAGCTCGATAG
>VHZZ01029187.1:11643-22127 GCA_009801015.1 Silene noctiflora
AGAATCAACTAGTATTGCATTGTGCTCCTTGTGGATTCGACACCTAAAGTGCTACAAAAACACCGTGCACTTGCGGTATTAAACTTTTCACATCACAAGGCTAGAACCTTGAAGGATCGCGAGAGATTAAGAAAGCATGAGCATGTTGACTATAAGATCCGCGAGGTAGAGAAGGAGAACCAGAAATATTTGACTGAAGAGGAAGAGGAAGTTGGGGTTTGAGTTGTTCGTCCGAAGAAGAAGGTAAAGAAAGCTCCTGTTTCGGAGAAAATGGTGGTGGATAGAAATGATAAGACTAGACCACAAGAAAGACCCTTGGTGATTAGGTCAGAGATAACACAAGAGCGTCCACCTCGAGGCTAAGACAAGAATTATGACAAAATTTACAAAGGCGAGGGGAAGATGGATGAATGAACATAGCTTAAGTCTTTATATTATTATTATTTATTATTGTTGTAATAAAAGGGGTTTTTTTAGAATCCTAGCCTAGCATTTAATTTCAGCATTTATATGTATTATTTGGCGTATTATTAAATAATGAATAAACAGTTTATTTAGTTAAGAAACTTTAATCATTTCCCTTTATTTATTCTTTCGAATTTCGAATGCCAAAGCATTCGTCCTTCTATTTGCACTTTTGAGTTAAAATGATTTTCGGGTTGTATCCTATGAAGGATTGCCTACGTATTCACCTGTTAAAGATGAAATCAAACGCAAGGCGTAGTTCTAAATAAATTTTTTTGGCAAAGGAATAAATGTTCGAAGCAAGAGCTTATAATGAACGTAGGGAATAAGCATGGTGTTTTACTTACTCCTAAAATGCAATTGAGTTATGTTGACGATATTGGGGATGATAAAAAATGCTCAAACGCAAGAGAGAGAGAGGGCATGAGAATCAAGGTGGTTGTGGGCCGTGTATAACGTGTAGGTCACGCGTGGCGCGTTTCGACCTATTCTAAGGGTAGTATTTCTTAAGCTGGTCTATGTTAGTTGGGTTTGAAAACTCATTCCCATCTAAGTCTGTAGTTCTAACTGCACCTCCAGAGAATATTGATTTGACTACGTAAGGTCGACTGGCAAAAAGGGCTCGAACTGATTTAAGGACTAAATCCCGCTCCTTGATGCTTCGAGGTTTGACCTTATTGTAGAAAGCTCTTCTAATCCGTGCTTGATAAGTTTGAACATTATGCAAGGCACATAGTCGTCTCTCATCCAAGAGGATGAGTTCTTCATATCTTTCCCTATACCATTCAGCTTCGAGAATTTGACTTTCGAGTAGGATGCGTAGAGAAGGGATCTCTAGTTCTTCTAGCTATACAGCCTCCATACCGTATGTTATGTAGAAAGGAGTAACCCAGTGGGTGTCTTGACTGAGGTTCGATATCCTCCATCAAGCAAAGGGTATCATGTTAGGCCAATCGCAATAGTTATCAATCATTTTCTTCAGGATCATGAAGACATTTTTGTTTGCTGCTTCCACGGCTCCATTGGTCTGGGGTCGGTCAGGCGAAGAGTGGATTCTGGGTTTTATATTTGGCCAATAATTGTTCAGCTTTAGCTTGACAATGAGAACCATTGTCACTAACTATCTCATGTGGGCACCCATATCGAAAAATGATGTTGGCTTGTATGAACTTAGCCACTTGTTTGGATGTCAGAACAGTTTAGGATGCTGCTTCTACCTATTTGGTGAAGTAATCTATTGCTACCAAAATGTAACAGTGACCTCCTGTCCTAGATGGAGTAATCTTTCCGATGATGTCAATTCCCCAAGTAGAGAATGGTCAAGGCAGTGTCATTGTATATAGCAGAGATGGCGGAATGTCATGTGCATTCCAAAGATCTGACAGTTGTGGCAGTGTCTGACATATTTGATATAGTCTGTCTCCATGGTCGTCCAGTAGTACCCTCAACCCATGATTTTCTTTGCCATCATTGGCCAACTCATATGAGGACCACATTCTCCATCATGGATTTCTTCCATAACTTTCTTTGCTTTTGAATGATCAAGGTAAAGCAAAATGACACCTTGTGGCATTCTTTTGTACAACTCTCCCTGATTTAGGACGTACTGGGATTAGGGTTAGACATCGGTCCAGAACCAGACCGGAACGGACCGGAACCGGTTGAGACCAGAACCGGAAAATTGAAATTGTTTGGACCGTGCCCGGACCGGTTTCTAGAATTTCAAGACCGGGACCGGACCTGTAAAATTAAGGTTTTAGACCGGTCCGAACCGGTAGGACCGGAATTGCTGTAGTAGTTCTCATGTTCTTATTTAAAGTAAAACAAGCCTGTTCAACACGTCTTTTTCAAAATTACTGAAGCATGTTCTACTTTGCTACACGAGTGAAAACTCCAAAAAATAAAACACCTCAAGAACTAGAATTTGACTTTAAAAATACAGTCTGAATCAAAATGTCCACTAGTACATATAATAAAAAGTGTCGACGCAAAAAATTATCCACTTCCATTCAGCGACTTTATGAAACAAAAATCATGTCATGTTCTGCCTTCATCTTCTCAAACTCTGTCAAAGAAAAGAAGTAAGAGGTAAACAGATAGTTAAATTTTAAAAAAAATAAAAGACGCCAAGGAAATTATATCATAGAATAATTTGATGGAGTATAGTACTTGTGAGTAGTTAGCTTTGCCTAGTTTCTCAAGATCTTCCAAGCACTCTTCCATATCAAGTTTATCTTCATGAAGTGATGCTCGAATCCAATCTTGCCCACATATTTGAGCTTGCACCATCTTACACAAATAAAAAAAAAAGAGATAATGACAAGCTAGCCATCATTGATTGTTCCAAGTAAAAAAAACATCAATAAAAATTACTACAAAGAAGTTTCTAAGCAAACTGCTAATTGCTAATATTTACATCTTACTAATCACTTTCCTAAGCAAACTGATCGCCATACCAGTCTGATTTGTTTCAAAAGCTGGCTAGTTTTTTTACTAATTACTAAATGTTCTATAAAACAGTACAGTCATAAGTAATTATCTTACATTGGAGATTATGAGTCATATGTATTTACCTTTGGTGTTAAAGAGCTCCTAAACGAATCAAGAGTGCGCCCTCCAGCACTAAATGTAGATTCGGATGCCATGGTTGATAGAGGAATTGCTAGAATATCCCTTGCCATGTGCTTTAAAGTTGGAAACCTCATTGCATTTGCTCTCCACCAAGGTAATATTTCCTTCTCTTCATCTTCTCCTTTTTGCTCATTCAAATAACGATCAAATCATCAAACTCGTTTCTAATAAGGGGATTTGAACTTGGTTTCTTAACTTGCTCCTTAATATTACTCATATATCATAGGGCTGTCCGTGAATTGGTATGATATAGTTTACCAATCATAATCGTCAACTTACATTCGGCTCTTAGATGATCTTTATCATCCAAGTACTCGATATAGTCTTCCCAGTATGGTGCTCGCCTTTTATTTTTCTGTATAATATAGTGACATCTATCCTTTGGCATATTTGTTGGATGTGGTTTGTAACCTCCACGAATGACTCGTCCTCGTGACTCATTTGTTTTCTATTCTTGGGTTTCATCATCAAAAAAGTCCACCATCAGGGAATCTGATGCCTCATCAGAATGAAGAGTTCTATTGAAAGCTTTGGATTTAGAGCTCGACATCTATTACATTAAAAACAATAAGATCAGAAACAAATTCTACTAGCTAGCAACGGTCCAAGAACTACAGCCCCACAGATGATTAAAGAAACAAATCAAGAGGGAAATATCTTACATTACGAGAATTTTATGTTGACGTCGTAATTCCAAATGACGGTTATCCAGGTTGGATCGTCTCACACTATCAGACAAAAATGAACATTTGAATCAACATTATGTGAAGTCCACAATGAGTACATCCTAATCTAACAAAAAACCTCATAGTCATTTAAAAAATATCTGGTTGCTAGATAGAACTTTAGTGGTGACTAGATAGTGATCTACAAGAGCTCTTTCCTTTTTTTTTGTTCCTTTTTTTTGGTAAAATGTGAGCTTATATTAAGAATAATCCAAATAAATATTACAGTCCTTATACATGGCTTTCAAATGGTTAAGAAAATTAACACAGATATATCTAAACTACTTAACCAAATTCTATCAACTGCTCGAATGGGATGCTTTATTTCTGTCAACATTCTATTACGCACCATCCTCTTCACTTTTGCAATGATCTTATCAGGCCTGCTCAATTTACATTCCAGGTGACACACATTCCTTTCAGACCATATGCAATACCAACAAGATAACCTGGCCATTCTTTGCACCTTTCTCTGCAACTTAGTATAACCCAACTGTCGTCTATCAAGCTTCAAGTGTAGCCAATTTTCCAATCCATCAATGATCAGTGAACTGTAAATACATTTGCCAAAAAGATGTTCATGTGTTTCCTCCCCTATTTTACAGAGAACACAAGTATTGGTGTTACTAATGTCAATCCGATAAAGCTTGCTTCTTGTGTTCAATGTTTCATTCTTAATTAACCAACCTACAATAGAATGCTTAGGTATATTCCATGAATCCCATACCTCTTTATACCACTGGACAGGGAGGTGTGATCCCTGCATCTAGTGATATCCAGACCTGATAGAGTAACCCTTGACATCAGCCAGCCATTGGTTACCCTGAACCCACATGCCAAAATGTCTCTTACCTTAAAAATGTTTCTCTAGTTCCAATTGGAATCAGGAGAAGGTTGATAATCAGTACAGTTTTCACCTTTTAAATAGACATGATCTATCCACAATACCTAAAATCTATCTGCCTTATTGTAAACCCAACTTACTAGCTTACCCATAATAGTTGTTTTCCACACCCCTACTTCTTTAATGTTCAATCCTCCTTCTTTCTTGCTGCAACAAACTTTATCCCATGAAACCAGAGGAGCCCTATGATATTTACTGCCCCCCCTGCCAGAGATAATTTTTACACACTGCCTTAATTCTCTTGACTACTCCTTTAGGGATCAAAAAAATAGAGCTCTAATAATTGTGCAAAGTATTAAGGACAGAAGTAATCAGCACTAGTCTATCAACATAACTCAGTTTCTTGGCTCCTATACCTCTTATTTTATTCACAATCTTATCAATGATAATGTTGCAATATTGTTTAGTCAATCTGCCTGGTTGGATAAGAACTCCCAGATACTTAAAAGGCATTGTTCCTTCTTGGAAACCTGAAATAAAGGTAATCTCCTGTTTTAAAGTAGGTGTAACACCATTAAACACCACTTTAGACTTAGCTGCATTAACCCTCAATCCAGTTGTTGCAGAAAAGGTAGAGAGAACTCTGAGAATCAACATGATGGACCTTACATCACCCCTACAGAACATGAGAAGATCATCATCAAATAACAAATGGTTCAATTTCAGACTCTTGCATAGGGGATGGTATCTAAAGTACCATCTATCAGCAGCATACTCCATCACTCTGGTAAGATACTCCATACAGGCACAGAAAAGAAGTGGAGAGATAAGGTCACCTTGTCTCAACCCTCTTCTCCCTTTAAAATATCCAAACTGAGTCCTATTCAGATTGAGAGTATAGGAAGGAGTGGTTATGCATACCATGATTATTCTCCTAAACTTCTCAGGGAACTTGAGAGCAGTCAGCATTTGGTCAACAAAGTTCCATTCAATGAAATCATAAGCTTTTTGCAAGTTAAGCTTAAACATATGTCTAGGAGAAGCCATTTCTATGTTGTAAAGTCTCACTAAATCCAGACAGATAAGGATATTCTCTAGAATACTCCTCCCTTTGATGAATGCTCCTTGATTCTTGCTAATAACCAGGTAATATTAGGGCCAATTTGGTGCACATAATCTTGGAAATTGCTTTGTAAAGAACATTGCAGCATGAAATTTTCCTGAAATGTTTTACACTAGTTGGCCTGTCCATTTTTGGAATTAAAGTGATAGTAGTGGCATTAATCTACTCCAATAACTGGCCAGTATCAAAGAAATTAATGATAGTTGAACACACATCACTTCCCACTATGTCCCAAGCATCCCTATAAAATTGGCTGTTATAGCCATTAGGACCAGGTGCTTTGTTTTTAGGAATGCTGAAGATGCTTTGCTTAACTTCATCTGCTGTAACGAGTTTGGCTAAAATACTCCAGTGCTCCTTAGTGAAGCAAGCTCCCCTTCTTACTACAGTTTGATTGACCATATCAGTACTAGTTTGGGATCCTAGTAAACCCTGATAATACTCCAGAGAGGCATGCTGAATAGTGTCACCTTGGGTACATAACACCCCCTCCTTATCTTCAATCCAGAACACCTTATTCATAGTCAGTCTTTTTTTGATCACGCGATGGAAATAAGAAGTGTTCATATCACCTTCAATAGACCATTGTAGTTTAGCTTTATGTGTTAAAAAAATATCTCTAGCAGCACTAAGCTCCTTGAGATCATTGGAAAGCTCCACCTCCTGTTGCATCAGATCCTCATTACCAGGATTATCAATTAGCTCCCTCCGAATAGAATCCAGTACCTTACTTACTATATTAGTATTATTCTCAATATCAGAAAAATAAGTCCTATTAATATTCTTCAGTACAATTTTCAAAGCCTTCAATTTCTTAATGACAACAAACATCTTAGTGCCCTTATAATACTTTCTCCACACATTAGTAACCGTTTCCTAAAAATTATCTACTTTACCGCACATATTAAAGTATTTGAAACTTCTTCTACCATTAAAATCATTCCTCCTATCCACAAGTGTAAAGGGACAATAATCAAATAAGCCCTCAGGGTTGAAATGAGCTACATAGTTATCAAAATTACATAGCCATTCCCGATTTCCCATGGCCCTATCCAATCTGCTATACACTCTATCAGCATGAACCTGTTTATTGGACAAGGTATAAAGAGAACCAGTAGCCTGAATGTCCTCCATGCCACACAAAGAAACACACTCTCGAAAATATTCCATCTCTGCTGCAGAAGTATTGCCACCCAGTCTTTCAATAGGAGATAGGACAACATTGAAATCTCCCATCCATAACCAGGGTTCATTGAAAGACACTGCTTTCTCCTTGAGGGATTGCCATAATTCACATCTTTCATATAATCCATTGAATGCATAAATCATAGTGAGGTAAAACTACTTCCCATCAGGTTTTGAATGAATCAACATATGGATATGTTGTGCACTATAGGATAAGAAATTAACATCAAAACTACTAGGTTTCCATAAAATCCAAATCCTTCCTTCTTTGTGCCAGTTTCAGTTAGTGGTGACACTCCATCCTTCACAAATAGTGGTATTCTTTTTAAGTAAATTGCTAGGTTTAAGTTTTGTCTCCAATAAACCAAAAAAACCAACACCATTATTGTGCATAAACTATTTCACCATCTTCTGCTTTTTCAGGTCATTAAGACCCCTTACATTCCAAAAACCAATGCTATGCTTTGGAAGATTTATCTGGAGGATCCTTTCCATTTTCAGCTACCCCTCCTACAGGAGTAGTTGTATTATTTTGGGCATCCATAAAAGTATATTGTCCAAATTTTCCAGATAATCTCACCCCTACAATGCCTTCCTGTCTAGTTAACCTCATGATCGGTTTAGCTACGGTAAACTTAGGTTGAGGTGTTTATCTTACAGTTGTAAGAGGAGGGAACACTTCATGACTAAATATAGGTGTAGCCAGTCCTTCCCCAGATCTCACTTGCTGTGTCTTTTGGATAGGCCTCCAAACTTGTTTCTGTTGGACTTTTTTAGTTGGTACAAGCCCATTCCTTTGCTTCTTATAAGTCACTTTCCTGCATTGTGAGGCTTTATGTCCTAACCCATTACACCCAGTACAGGCTATTGGTTTCCATTCATAATCAACTGTCACAGAAACCATTTTACCAGATTCATCCAGAAATTGCACCTTATCAATTAGTTTTTGATCCATTTGTAATTCAACCAACACCCTAGAATAACTGAGTCTCACCTTATCAACAGTATCCTTATCTTTCCGTATATATTTACCCACTAATCGTGATATAATAGGTAGGCATTCTCCCCAAAATTTCAGGGGAATACCAGTTAACTTGACCCACACAGGCACTACATCAACTTTTTCTTTTATTAATTCCATATCAACCACCCAAGGTTTGATAATGATGGGTTTATTATCAAACAAATAGTATCCAGAGTTCAGGAGAGCCTCCCTATCTTCACACTTAGAAAATCGAACCAGGAAAATCCCATTATCTAAGAATGAAACCCTATAAATGCCATATTGCTCCCAAACACGATAAACAAACCCCTCAATGACATCCTAAGGAGGATTGACACCAATAATATAACAAAACACATAGTTATTCCAGAAGTCTACCTCATGTTTGATATCCTCTGCAGAAAATTGGAGAAGGTTGGATAAGTCTTCCTTTTCAACAATAGTTTCCAACACAGGAATATTCTTGCCAGCTTGATGAAGCAACCATCCTTCATAATTCTGTGGTTCATCAGGGTCTGATAAGTTGAGAACAGGGATAATAGTCATCTCATTGATAGACTTGATCATCCTAGCATCCTCACCCAAAGGCCGCCGCAAATCATCATTGATACTTGGACTCTTCGAACTACTAGCTACACCTGAAAAGTATGATTTTTTTTGTGTTTTTTATGATGAAATTAATGGAGAAAAATATGTTTTGTATTGTTTTCATGGCTATCATGCTGCCCTGAAAACTAGTTTATTATTTTAGAGCTTTTCCTCTCTCTTCTTTCTCTCTCATTCTTTTTTATGACTTACCTTACATGTTTTTTATCTTTCAAGAGCTCTTTTCTTATTACCATATTTGTACAAATTTTTATGTTTTGAAAATAACTATACTGCTAACATAATAATTATTTCACCAAATAATTTAGATATCTTTATCTTGCAGTTTACAAGAGCTGATAAGTATTGGGATAATGATGTTGTATGGTGAATTTTCAGTAGAAATCTAAATTATTTGGTGAAATACATTAGTAAGAAATATGACGATAATTAGTTGAGATATAGGGAGCACGGATATAGTGTCGATTCTATGCTACTCATTACAAGAGTAGATCATACATGACATAATAATGAGACAAAAAACCCATACTCATTAAAACCAGAAGATCATTTAATTGAAAGTAAACAAATAATCCGACTTTCGTATGATATAGTTTACCAATCACAATCGTCAAATTACGTTCTTTTAAATGTTGATTATATTTTGATTTTGAACTGATTACTTCATCATCAATTTTGGTTGATTTGTTAGTTGTCAATTTACCGAGTTTTTATATTACGGTGATGCGATGTAGCACCCATATTACTTCATTGATGATCAAGTACTACCCATATTCTTGGACCAAATTATTATAATTATTGCTATATAAATGAAAAGGAAAAGATGAATTGAGTAAGAACTTACCAGGATTGAGTGACAGCTGATTGAGGACAGACCCAAATCGAGGAATCAGGGAAGAAAAAGATGAATTTAGGGATTTTTTAAGAAGAATCAGAGAAGAGGAAGAACGGCGTGCGATTGTGGATGTAAAGGTTTTAGTCTGTGAGTTTTAGTTTGTGAGTTAAGAGGCTTATGAGTTATGAGATTTCAGAGCCCATAGGCCACAACCCAAATATGAAAAACAAAAATGTAGAAACCGGTCTAACCGGTGTAAATTCTGGTTTTAGATCGGACCGGACCGGAAACCTGAATAGCAATAAAACAGTGGACTGAGGACAAGACCTGAATTTTTTCGGGTAGGTTCCGGTCCACCCAAACCGGTCTGCTTCGGTCCAATTTTTCGGTCTGGACCGGCCAATCTCCAACCCTAACTGGGAAGCCAACAACTGTATAGCTCGTCGTTCCCTCTTGTCCATATCCGGTGGGCATTCACCATTAAGCTTGTAGTTTAGAATAGCTTGGTACCAAGGCTCTTCCTGATTTTCCTCTTCATCGGTTAGAAAGTGTACATAAGCTGGCCCAGATCGTCTTTCGATGCATAGTGGCATTTCTACCATGTTATTAGGCATGTTAATCAAGGATCCCAGTTTCTCAAGAGCGTCTACAAACTGATTTTCTTCTCTTGGTAGATGCAAGTAAGTGAACTGATCGAAGAATTGGGCCACCTGATCTATCCCGGCTTGATAAGATGCGAGATTTTCACTCTTGATTTTCCAAGATCGAGCGATTTGATTGATTATTAAGTATGAATCCCCATGAACTCGAAGTCTTTTGATGCCTAAAATGACCAGTGCTTGTAACCCGATAAGGCATGTCTCATATTCTGCCGCACTATTAGTCACCTCGAAGACGAGTTTAACTGAAATTGGTGGATGCTCACCTTCAGGAGAAATGAGAAACACTTCTATATCGTATCCTCTTAGGTGGGAATCCCCATCGAAGTAGAGATCCCATGATTCCATGCTAGTGTGTAGAATGTCTTCATCTGGAAATGACCAGGTGTCTATCATCTGGGCATCATA
>VHZZ01029250.1:13514-24551 GCA_009801015.1 Silene noctiflora
ATCTTTGTGATCGACACCCTTATTATACTACTATAATTTGGGATTTTTATAAATAGTTTTTGATTGGGCAAGACGACCTCTACCCGTACATCAATTGTGTTTATCATGTATATTGTGTCACATATATTAATGGAGGTTGTTGGCGGTGTACGGTGGTGTTACTCGTCCTTTTGGAGATGTGCGGCGGTTGGGAGGCCGCCTTATGCTTGGGTCGCCTCTCGGAGCTTCCCACTCCGAGGGGGATGTGCACATTAATGGCTTGAGTTGTGGAGGGACACGTGAGGTTGAGTCACGTTTTCCGGCAGGGGATCTGAGTCGCTCTCGGGCCCGGTACCACTGACGTGTTCGGAGTACCTTTGTATAGGCTGCGGTCTAGGTTATTTCTGTGGGTGGTGCTGCGGTGCCGTCACCGGGTTGTAAGTACGTCTGGGAGTGTCCCGGTACCGGTGTGGTGTGGTTGGAGGTTGTGTCACATGCATTTCATTGTCGTGTTGCATAATCATATTTTGTATGTCTTGTCTCATATTATTTATTGAAACTAACGTGTTGGGTGTCTTTTTAACTGTCACCTATTTCCGAGGTGGCCTGTGTCGATCCATATGATATTTACGATCATATGGGGAGCAGGTTGAGAACAGGTTTTGCTTGTTGACATGATCGGGTTTTCGGCCGTGCTTTGGACTCGAAGTCGAGTAGCGTAGCATAGATGACATAGATGGTAGTCGACTTGTAATTTGTATAGTTCACATTTATTCTTTTGTTTTCATTTATGTAAATCACTAAACCGCTATTCATAATAAAGGCTTCTTGATTGTATCTCCGAATCACTACCTCGGGAAACCGAGATGGTATTGCTTCAATTGTCTTGGCCGGATAATTGGGGTGTTACACATCCAAAAAATATTTCTTAGGTAAGAAGTTTTTTGGGTCTAGCAGGATACTGCAGAAGATTTGTCAAAGACTTTTCCAAAATAGCTAAGCATCTGACCGCGCTCATGAGAAAGGAGAACAGGTTTACTTGGGATGATAGTTGCGAGACATCATTCTTAATAATGAAAGATCGTCTGACTAAAGCTCCTATTCTATCATTATCTGAAGGGAGTGAGAATGGCAAAGTTATCGCGTGTGCTTCGCGACAACTGAAACCTTATGAAGAAAATTACCCAACACATGATCTGGAGCTGGGAGTGGTGGTATTTTCACTGAAGTTGTGGAGACACTATTTGTAAGGGGCTACTTTCAATGTATTTTCTGACCATAAAAGTTTGAAATATATTTATACACAAAAGGAGATGAATATGAGACAAAAACAGTCGATTGAGCTGATTGATAATAATGATTTCTAGATTATCTATCACGAGGGTAAAGCCAATGTGGTAGCTGATGCACTAAGCATAAAATCAGTTCATGCTTTATGCATGGTTGTGTCATGAGTGAGATTGAAGGGGAAAAAAATAAAAGATGGGTATCTCTATGATCAAGAAGGCAGACGTTGTTATTGATCTGACAATTAAACCAGAGTTATATGCTGAGATACGAGAAAAACAGAGTTTAGACTCCTGGTTGGTTGGCTCGAAGGACGGCGTCGCGAGAGGGTAACCATCACGGTTTCAAATCCATGCTGATGGAAGCTTGAGGTTCAATTGGAGATGGTGTGTGCCAGATAATGAAGAGTTGAAACGGAATATTTTGACTAAAGCACATAACACTCCTTATTCTGTGCATCCGGGAAGAGATAAATTTTATAATGACTTTATGAAAACCTTCGGGTGGTCAAGTATGAAGAAAGAGGTTTCAAAATTTGTGACACGATGTCTGACTTGTCAGCGAGTGAAAGGGGAACATAAAAGACCGCAAGGTAAGGTACGGTCTTTAGATGTACCTGAATGGAAGTGGGAAAGCATTTCCATGAACTTAGTAGTTGGCTTGCCTCATACTCCAAAGGGGAATAACGTGATTTGGGTGGTAGTAGACCGTCTTACTAAGACTGCCCACTTCATTCCGATGAAAGACACTTAGAGTAAGACCGAGTTAGCTAAAGCTTATTGTAAAAATATAGTGAAGCTAAATAGAGTGCTTAAAGATATTGTATCTGACAGAGATACGAGATATATTTTGAGATTTTGGCAGGAGTTGCAAAATGTCGTGGGTACTATCCTGAAAATAATTAATGTCTTTCATCCAGTTATTGATGGGCAGACTGAGAGGGTCATTCAAACCCTGGAAGATATGCTGAAAGATCTTGTGTAATGGAGTTTGGTGGATCTTGAGAGGCGATATTGGGCCTGATCGAGTTTTTATATAATAATAGTTACCATGCTAGTATTCGGATCGCACCGTTTGAGGCCATGTATGGGAGAAAATGCAGAAGTCCTGTGTGGTGGGACGATGTGACTGATTTAATTATTTTAACGCCGCACATGATTCAGGATATGGTAGAGCGGGTGAATATTATTCGCTAGAAAATGAGAGTTATACAAGACTATTAGAAGAGTTATGCTGATCTTAAAAGGAGTGACATCGAATTTGTTGCTGAGGATAAAGTATTGCAGAAAGTATTGACATTGAGGAGTGTCATGTGATTTGGAAAGTAAGGTAAGTTGAGCCAGAAGTATATATCACCATATGAGATTCTAGAGAGGGTTGGGGAGGTGACATACCATTTGGCCCAACCTCCATCTTTAGATAGGGTCCATAATGTGTTCCTTGTTTTGCAGCTAAGGAAGTACGTCAGTGATCCTTCTTACATACTTGAGCCTAAGACAATAGAGATGGGCGAGTAACTGAACTACGCGGAAGTAGCTAAGGAGATATTGGACCGAAAGGTGAGAAAAACAAGAAATGGCGAAACTCTGTTAGTGAAAATGCTTTGGTCTAACCACAATATGGAGAAAGCTACATTGGAATTTGAAGATCAGATGAAAGAGAAGTATCCACACTTATTTGATCGGGTATGATTTTGGGTATGCGGACCTAACCTACTTTTTACGGGGATAGAATTTCACAATAATGATAAAACTGTGTTATATGCCGAATTATATAACTACATAAGTGGGTTTTGGGTTGAGCTAAGTGAGTTATACTAACAATACTAAACAGTTGAGTAAACAGTTGTGCTGTGTGCATAACGAGCTATAATGACTTTAGCATGTATCTGGTGATATTATATGGGTTCCATGTTGTGTAGTATGCGCGAACTTTGGGATGAAGTTCCTTTTAAAGAAGGAAAAATGTAATACCCGTGAAATTACAATCAATATTTCATTTAAGAAGTTACTCATTGAATAAGTTTTGACGATTTTAATTGGGCGTGTTGTGTTGGGGTCGGTCAACGTGGTCAGCTAGGCAAGTTTGTGTGGTTATTTTTAATATTTCCTAATTACTTTATATTTTGACTACAACTATAAATACCCCATATTAGCTATCATCATATAACACTTTTACTCGGTATTATACACAAAACTAAAAGCTGCAGAAAAGAGAAAGAGACCAAAAGTGAGAGAAGGAGAAAGGGGCGTGCTTTGTTGATAATTTTGTCTCACCATTCATTCTAATCATCGAAAGTATTCTAATCGTTAGTTTAATCTATTGTTGTCATACGATGTATCATAACTAGTGTATAAGACACTGCCCTAATCACGTAACCACAGTAGTGATGTCTTATATCGGGTTTACGGAGTTTAATCGATTTAATTACGTTAACAATTGGCTTTTTACGAATCGGGTATGGTCTTTGATGTGAATTGTATTTACACACATTTAGTCCCCTAACTAGCCTCGGTCCACACGCTTTTATTTATGTATTAGAGTCGTTTCTTTTCTTTATTTACCTATTTGCTATTCTATGAGGTTTTGGTGCTTTTGGTAGGAGAAGAGTACGTGCCAACCTTGGATTCATGAGCAATTTAGGAGCTAAATTGATCTCACTTAATGATCAATTGATAGGTCCATTTTATATATAGTTTAACCCCCTATTTTAGCTCGGTTTTATTTGATCATTTCACTTTTATGAGTGTATTTGTGAGCTAATTACGTGTTCTAGTGGTTTTGCTTGTATTCGTTGCATTGTGTAGGAAATGAAGCATTCGGTAGCTTTTTCCTGTCAAATTAGCAATCACCTAAGTTCAGGAAGCTAATAAGAGCATGTCTTAACCATGCCAAGGCATTTCGGGAAGTATAGGGGCATTTCGGGAAGAAATTGAAAATCCCGAGCATAAAGAAACCAATTTGGGTTGGTGTGAAAATAATAAAATGAAGTTTAAGTAAAAGCCCAAGTTAAGAGCATACATTGGATGCCATTTGACCACTAGGATTCCTTAGTCGGACATATGAATGAGCAAGCATTGGATTCCGCATCACCATTAAGAAGGAGTTAAGACGAAATTAAGAGGAAAACTGAAAACACCACGACCCCGATCGGGGTGGGATGTCCCCGATCAGGGTTACCCCCTCTTTACTCACTTACGTTTCAAATCTTTACTCCTATATACGGAAGTGTTGAGTCCGTCATTTGTTTATGCTTTTTCATACGCTTTAGGGTTAGTTTTTAGAATAAAATGTAGATTTCATTTAGCTCTCTTTAGTTGTTACAAACATTTCTTTAAGCATTTCTAGTTATAATAAAAATTACATTTCAACTTATTTCTATTTGTTATCTAGTTCTTGATTTCCTTGTTCCATTTCTATTATTAAGGTAATTATATTTCTAGTACTACTTTCATTATTTCATTTGTCATTTCCTTTACTAGTTAGTATTAACATGCTTATCTTATCATTTGTCATTCGTTTAGTTTTCACTATGCAAGAATAGTTCCTTTGTCTAGGGATTAGGGGAGCTATGCATAAATAGTATTTGCAATCGTTAAAATAAGATTTTATAATCGTTTAATAGTTTCTATCATATATTCTTGTATTTTTTTGTTAATCTTTGGTAATTGATCACTATCTTAGATTAAATTTGTTAATTTATTTTTATAAGTCGAGAGGCACTAAAATGAATTAGACTAAGCATGTTTTAGTCGACCGACCTAACTATAGAAAGAGCTCGTTAGGACCCGTTCTATGGTTGACAATAATGCCGATAGGTGGTTGTCTCTAAGCCTAAACAATTAACGATAATATCTAACCCGAGTTTGACATGAGCTTTTATATATTTGCATGTGTGACCCGACTCCCTAGACTCATTTATCATTATTGTTTACATCATTTTATTTATAAGTTTTTACCAATCAAACCAATCGAACCGACCTAGATAAAATTCCATCCATAGCAACTTGTTCAGCAACTCCAGTCTCCTTGTGTTCGCACTTAGAGACCAAGAAAGAAGGAGGGATCAAGACTTAAGGCCATAGTAGATATATGAAGTATTTGGGAAATAATAGAGAGCCCCCACGAGTCCTGAGGAGCGAGTTTTGGGGCAACAAAGCCAAAGAACAAGTACTGATCTAGTTTGTAATTGAAAAAATTTTGGGTTTTGGATTGAGGAATTGAAAATCCATCTCTTAGCTTTGATTAGTTTAATTACACGTTAATCCTTTCCTTGTTATTCAATCAATTTGAGATCTAGTTTGTAATTGAAAAATTCTTGGGTTTTGGATTGAGGAATTGACAACTTCTCAACATTAATCAAAGCTTTCTTTTATTGTTCTTCCATTCCTTTGTTCATAATAAGTTGGATAATATTTTTACTCTTTGCTTAATCATTTACTTACTTCTTTTTTTAATTACTTCATCACCATCATGTTCATACTTGCTAAAATGATTGACACCCTATTTGGCATGTTTACCATATGATGTGTGAGTAGTCCTCTAGCTAGGGTTAGTGGAGGATTTGGGAAGTAACCATGGGTTAGATATAAGTATGATGAGTTCATATGAATGATTGTTTGTTATGTTCTTCAACTTATGCACATGTTATATTTGATGAAATGCTTGATTGACAACCTAGCATGATTCTCTATCTCCTTAACAAAACTTGTATGACATAAACCAACCCGAGTATTGTTAGCCCATGCATTTTTTGAATAGGGAGAACGAATTCGTTGTAGGTGTCGTATGCTATAAACCAACTCAACTCCGGGACCTAAGTCTTCCTAAGGATTGTAAGATATAAACGAACTCGGTCCTAAAATAACTACAGTTATTTACCGGATTCAGATCACATACCATGTTTCTGTAACACCCCCAAACCCCAAGGCACCTTCACAAGGACTACCTTAAGATATGAGGATGCTACCATCTCGGTTACCCGAGGTAGCAAACATCACAGAACATGATAAATAAAAGTTAACTTATTAAAAGGTTACATCTGAAGTACTGATGCAAAGCCAAAACCAAAAGTCATAACGAATATAAAGACTCAATGGTGGAAGCTAAACTAATAGATAACTGTGATGACTCGACCCTGCCAATCCCCGCAGCATCATCAACCATACAAAGCATCATCACCTGCTAAACCAACTGCTCTCCATCCCCGAATGGATCACTACAGTTTTTAAAAATAATAAACGGGGTCAGTCAACCATACAATAATACAAAGTGTATCACAAATGAAAACAATAAATATGATCACCACCACCACCACCACCACCACCATCTCAATCTCCACATCAATCAGTACCTGACTACACACCGAGGTATGTAGCCCTGCTAGTGGGGATTGCAGCCTTACCACCAAAATCCCCGGACCGCAACCCGAACCCAGTTCCTTAATGTGCATACCCCCCTTCCCAACCGAGAAAGAGTAAGGGGCGAACAATTGGGGACCACCTCTCGCAATGGCTCACAAAACCAACCATCACCAACACCCACACCAACATCCACCACAACACTGCCACCAACAACCACCACAACACAATCACATCAATACAAACACATCATAAAATAAACACAAAGATCATCACATTGACATACACATTGTTCTATGATCAAGTGAGTAGGAAATACTACCTTTTCGCAATCCATTATACCGCAGCCAACCATACGAATGCACAACAAATAACATATCATCACCTACAACATGATAATCAACAATCAATAACACATACGATAACCAACACTCTAAACCCCCAAAACCCCCCAAATTAGGGTTTGTCAAAACCCCTAAAGACAACCATAACACGAGTAACAAGAAAGCTAGAGACATACCGATGAGATCGACACGGGAAACGAGATGCAAAGACTCACGATCGATCAACCCTAGCCTTGGAGATGATTAGGATGATTAGAGAAGCTATGTACATAGTTTGGATTTTAATAAAAACTTAGGAACTGCTTTAAAATGTTAAACACGCCCTTTTATACTCCTCTAATTATCTTAATCGAACCCGCGGAAACACTTGTATCGAACCGGACACTCGGTCGAGTACGAGCCACTCGCCCGAGTGCAGGACACTCAATCCAGTAAGCCACAGTCGACCGAGTGCTACCTCATTTGCCCGAGTTCACAACAAACAGAACTCTGACAGACTACTCACGACAACTACTCGGTCGAGTACCCTAAAACCATAAATTTGATGTATTACAGCCTTCCCTCCTTAAAACGAACTTCGTCCCCGAAGTTCAAACCGACATCTGTATAACATGTACGCGTACTATCCAACACCACTCAACTCTCACCTTCCAAACTCGACACTAACTCACCCAACCAAGCCTACTTCGGCAACGCAGCTCACAACATAACATCAACCATATAATCGTCTTATCTAATTCCACCATTACAATTTCCAAAGCGAGAACGTCTTCCCAAAATGAAATGTTACATTCTACCACCCTTAAAAAGAACTTCATCCTCGAAGTTTACTCACACCTACCACTTAATCTATGTCCATTCGGTTAAAAAACACAACGTCATGGCCACCACCATTACTTTCAACGATATCAAACCACAAGTGTATCCTTGGTTCTACACTAAGACCCAGAACTTCCAAATATACCGCAACATTTAGAACCATTAAACTCTTTTTTTTCGAATCCTACTCCTCTTAAGATAAATGTTACGTCCTCGTAACTCAACTAATACTAGGCCTCATTGCTTCCTTCCCGTTATCACCCTCTCATGTCACAGATAACTGTCTATAACCTCAACACCGAGCACCATTCCCATATCCAAGGCTCTCTCTCTCTACAGTTCCTGTGCTCGTAAAAATTATGTACACCAGCTAACCCTTACCACAAAATCCTCACATAACCACTACTTCAATTTTTCAACATTGCCGCACAACCACATTCTTCTCTATACACGCACCTATCCCCACGATCATAACTCACGATCCACAAAAGTGACACGCACACTAGATCCTTAAATGTCCCCTTTTATTGTCGCCCAACTCTTCCATAACTTAACATGACACTAACTCTCAGTTCTCCATACTTACTTCCCCGACAAAGATTATGAACCACCCGTAGCTTTCAGCTCGGTACACATATGCTCCACCAATTACTTGCCACAACAATGTCAACAAAAGTCTCATCTAATATAATATAGAACGTACTCCAACAACCTTCGCCCAACTATGTTTCACCGACAAAATAGCACTGTAACTATGACAACAACGACTATATGTACAACTTCTTCCATATTATACTCTACCCTCGCCCACAAAACGAAACACAGAAAACATCACTAGACAAGACAACAACCGATATTCCCATACTAGACTGACAAATTCTTTCAAAAGTTTTCCTCACAAGTACCCCACCTACTCCACCACAACCGATGACATCATCGCAACATCGCCACCTACCGCCGCACCGCAGCGCAAAAGTACCCGCATCGCAACACGGTGTACCATGCCCGGGTCGTAGCCCGGGACACAATAAGCACATTACCAAAATCAGAGTCCTGACACAACGATCACCTCTCGACTCAAACAAACACCCCTTACTTTTTCGATATCATCATACTGGACCACAAAACACCATGTACACTGAATAACCAAATAATAACTTTATGGATATCATGCAATACCACTACTTACGAGGTCAGAACCTCGCACAATCACTTACACACGTCATAGACCCATAATCAAATCTAATTAGCAATCCCAATCATGTAAGTTACCACTTGATAAAATATATCTCTCACACGGGGTTAGCCTCATATACTCTTCATAACACCTTTTTCCCAATATGCATAATTAACACGGCCTGACCAAAGTGACCATATAACCAATACTCAACTTCCGACCAACGCCTTTTATCTCAACACCTTATGCTCCTTCGCAACCATGAACACCAATTCCTATAGCAAACTCCATTAACCGTATTAACTACATTACCCCAATATCAATACTAATTCTGTCCGTGATCATTCTACTTCCTTAACTTACCACTAATTTCTCATATCTTGCAAATACTCTACCAACTCCGTACTCCCTTAATTCCTCAAAATCCAAGACTAACATGTTGTCCTAAAACTCCTATATAACCGTTAACTCACCTACTCCTGATAGTACCATACATCTCCATGATTCCTTACTTTCATGTCCCACAACTTTCATGATCATACACTTAACCCACTGCCATGGTTATTATCCCATCGCACTTGACAACACCCGTAATCCACTCAACTCATCACTCTTATTACCCAGCTCTTTAGTAATCGAGTTACCACTTTATGGCTCCAAAACTCAAATTCCATTAATTTGTATAAGCAACATCCCATTATTTCTTATCAATAATCTCTCTCCACATGTTACTCACTCATACACACCACCAATAAGTCCACACATTCACGGATTACTCTTTTATCAACTACATCTTTCCTCAATATCTCCAGAAACCATAATTCATCTCATACCGCTACATTCCCAAAGAACTACACACTAGGCTCACCTCTTAATAATCCAAATTCCCAAACACTGTAATACCCCATATTTTAGTATGGTCAACGCAAGTCAAACTACGTCTTTTAAACGTATTTCAAAATGAATTGTTTTACGAAGCTATATTATGTAAGCTATTATTGTTTCGCGGATTATATTTTAATAGTTACATTGTATTTTATATTTATGTCATATTTTATATTTAATTCCTATTTTATATTTAATCCTTATTTAATAATTATAATTCCTATTCTTTCCTCAATTGTATTTTGGGCCGAAATTCCTAAATAGTATTTTGTGATTTATTAATTTTATATATTAATAAGATTAATAATTATAATAGATAATATTATTCCGAAAGCTTTATGGAAATTCTATTTCTTCCCTAGCTCTCTATTTTACTCTCCTATAAATAACCCATAATATGACCTATTGTATTCATAAATCAAGGAAGTGTTTCAAAGTAATTTTTCAGATTTCATAAAGCCCTATTTTTCCTCAGACAAATAAGTTTATTAAACCGTCTTAAAATCGTATATTAATTCGTTTATTACATTGCTCATACATCGTCTTATGCTAATTATTTCTTCGATCTTGCTTGACCCTAGACTGTAGTAATTGACCTAGGATGGACTACGAACTACCGTGACCAGACCTGACCATAGTAGGGCCACCGTTGACTGTCACATAGGTGGTTATTTGGGTGGTTTGTTGGTGATGTCGGGTAGGAGCCGTGTATTGGGGATTCGAATTTAGACCCTCTCGTGGACCCTAGTGACATGGGTTGGTATGGGCTGGTACCTAGGGGTTAGGTTGACCCTATTAGTGGTCTCCTTGGTGGCCATGGGTGGGAGTGGTGGCCGGAATTAGAAGATGGGTTTTGTTGCGGGTCTTCGGTTGCGTGTTTAAGACGAGTTGTTTGTCGTGTGTATAGGTTTTCATCGCAAGGGGAAGGTAGGGTTGCGTTTCTGGGTAATAGCCGGTCATATGGGTGGTTTTTTGGTGGTTAATGGTGGTAGACGGTGGCCGTGGTGGATGTCTACGCGAAAACAGGGGAACAGGGGTGCGTGGTTGAACCGTCTTATGACGGTGAGGGTGGCCGGTACAGTGACGTCGAGAGGGAATGTACACTGCCCCTGGAACCACCGTGCGTCAGTGGTGGCAGCGGGGGTTGTAACAACCCGAAATTTGAAAGACCGAAATTATATTTGAA
>VHZZ01029263.1:0-24454 GCA_009801015.1 Silene noctiflora
GTCGAGCAATAAACTACCGCATCACTGGCGCTCTCGGGCTCTAAATATCCTCAGCAAGAACTGCTATAGTACTAAAGATCAGAATGTGCCCAAGGGGGGCTCTGTAGACGGGGCGAGTAGCTCCTAAAGTCCTTCACACCCGACGGAACTCCCTTTGATATTATATTCGACTTTCTCGGAAATAAAAATCTTGCTGCGATATAGGATTCTACGTTTCACTCTTATCTTCTCACACAAAAAAAGAGCACGTATGGTACTGTCAGAAAGGAAGACTTGTTTTTTAGAATCCCTATCCTTTTCAGTCGAGATAGAAATAGCCCCTTCTTTAGCCGACACCCAGGGTCTAATCCAGACTCTCTTCGTCTTCTCCTAAACTAGGACGTCTACCCTTCTCTCTCGCTATCACTTGAGTTACTACGTACCCACGCCTACTTTTTTTATCCCCTTCTCTAGTGGCATAAGCAGTTTCATAGAATCTTAAAAGATATTAAGGCGAAATCCAATCTGATAGAAGATCGCGGGCCGATGCTCTCAATCGGGATGAGACGATCTAGCCATGTCCAGAAGGGTGTCCCATTCTATAGGGTCCTTCTCAGATGCTCGCCAAAACACTAGCCTCGCTACCCAGTTAGTTGTACTAAGACACCAGTCTTTCCGTGAGACTCCTTTGCAGCTAAGGTATTTCAGAGCTCTTGCTACGTCGTGATCAGGACTTCCCCATTTGCATTGTCTGGAAGCTGCTTCACACTTTGGTAGGCGCGCCACAGCTTCTAGTTGGTCGAGTCTCTCTCCCTACTTTATTTACTTATTTAAGTTTAAGTACGCGATCCTGGCTATGCACCTTTGTGGGATCCCGCCAGAGATCATCTTGGCCGCTGCCATGCTTGTTACGAAGATGCCCCTTCGCATGCTGTCGGTCTCTTCTCCCGTAACCGGGAACTGGTGCAGCTCTGCTCTTTGGCTCTT
The DNA here is from genome assembly GCA_009801015.1 of Silene noctiflora. NCBI lineage: Eukaryota > Viridiplantae > Streptophyta > Magnoliopsida > Caryophyllales > Caryophyllaceae > Silene > Silene noctiflora. The sequence goes on from VHZZ01029263.1 coordinate 967, forward strand.
TGGGCTTAGGATGGCTCGGGATTCCTCCTTGACTGCTTTACCACTAACCGAGAAGCCCTTCTGACCCCCTCTCGGAACGGCTTTTCTTTTATAATACTAATATAGGATTATAAGATTCTCTTTTAAGGACCTGTGGTAAGCGGGTTCATATTTATGATTGGGAGCAGGAATTCTCTTAATTCATAGAAATTCTCATTGGGCCAATAGTTTGTATACGGGGATTGGTCCTTTCTCTTTTTCCTGACCCAATTGACCCACCAGCGTTTTCATTCTCCATATGACAAAAAAGCAGGCTCACCAAATGGCGCTTTTTAGAAATTTGATGCTTTGACCCGATCCTCCATGCTCGTTTTCTCTCGTTTTCTATTGACTCACCCGCCGCTTTTGAACAAGCTTTCGAACCTCTCTTTGCCAGCTGCCCTATAGAAATGGCAGTTATGTGCTGCCCACCTCTCCAGGGAATAATTAAAAGGGCACGAGTCAAATCGCCTGAAGAATAATTGTGTTAGGGAGCGCAATCTATTGAGCGAGTTAAACCAATAACGTAGCGAGAAGTCTCTTGATGAACCTACGCTTTTGATGCAAGCTGTAATTCTTAATTATAAAGGACTTGCTTTGATGATTGTTACTTTTCCGCGTCTGAGCAGTTAAAGACAGAATAATGTTCGCATTACGTGAATGATTAAAAAAAGAGGCTTTAACACCGAGCAGTAAGACATTAACTTGTCACTAGCATCTTAATTAGAATTCTCTTTCTAAGGGCTTGTATGAAAAAAGCGGAGGCTGGTAAGAGATTGAAAGGGCAGCTTTCTTTGCTTTTCCCATAGGTCGTTTTTAGAGACCGAGCTGTGGTTGGCACACCAGAGGAATGATCATCCTAATTGTTCACGAGCTAAGTTCACATGGATGTGCATGCGGGGGCCCATTTATGATTAAGGTAAGGAAGACTAACCGATGCTATGATATTGACCAGGTACGCGAAAGATTCTGCCTTTCTTTTTAGTACTTTTAAAGGGAGTTTACCCCGATCGCGTGATAGCACGTTCTTACGGTGAGGCTTCACTGGTACCAAGTCCGTCTTTCTTATTATTTTAGGTGGGAATGAAGCGAGAGTATACTGGGTTGGCACCCTTTTCTTACTACGCTAGCTAGCTTCCTTCTCTCTTCTTCACTTTTACTCGAGCCAACTTTTCTCTCTTTGAGCGAGCATACAAGAGTTCATATGGCTTTTGGATAATATAGGCTTGCACAGAGAGTTCTTATTATATTATTGGGCAGAATGAAACAAAGCTGCGCTCCCTGGTTGGTCCAAGCAAGTTAACTTTTCTCGTATAAAATAAGGAATTTACGAAATGTGCAGGTTTCACAGGACGAATACCGGGATAGGCGGGTCCTACGCTATAGGATCATACCCTTCTTTATTTCTTAAAATTAAAGAGAAGGGGCAAGCCAAGACTCTCGGACTCTTTTCGACAGATCAGATAACTTTGATGCCTGTCAGTTTTCTTTCGGCGGACCTGTGGTGAACGTTAGAATGACACGTTCGAAAGTTTTCTTTTGCTAAAAGCGGTAGCTAGGGCGGATTCCTCCCTGAGAAAAGGGAACGGGCTTCTCGTCCCAAAGCCGTTGACTGCAAAAGGATGACTTCTTTTTTCCTAATTAAATTACGAGTATCTAGATGCTAATCAGCTTCGTAACAGCTTTTTGGATAGTCATCATGGGATGAACCTTGTAAAAGTAAAAAAGTAAAAGGGGGAAAAATTCCTACGTATAGTTGAAAATGCCAGCTGATGCTGATTGCAGACAAGCTCTAGCAGCTGAGGCCAATACAATAGAAAATGGTCCAGGTGAAGATGAAATCGAAGATTGCATCGATCCCAATTCAGAAACGGCAGCTGATGCTGATCGAGGATACAAAGGAAGGAGGCCAAACCTCATTAACTCAACCAAGACTTTCGCATTATGTTCAACAAATCCAAATAAAGGTATGAAGTAACTCGACTAGAAAGAGAGGGATTGTCTGTACCCGCTGCTTTCTCAATCACTAACTTATTGCTCTACTTAAGGGAGAATTTCCCTTGTTAAAGATAAAGAGCAATGGCTTGCTTTACTTATTATATATAGGTGGTAAAACTTTCTTTGAATTCAGTCAGATCTTTAAAGATGAGGCTTGGAACTGCTCTATTTATGCTCCAAGAACTATCCTTTTGACCGATTCCTGCCAAAAAAAGAAAAAAACTTAATCCGAGAAAGCTTTTTCGGCGAGATTTGGATCAAAATTTCCAATCCTTTTAATGTTTTCATACAAGATCGAAAAGAAGAGAACCCGGCATTGAGAATAGAGGGGGGACTCATATAGAGTCGGGACCCTATGCAATCGGACAAAGAGAGTCTCTTAAGCAATAGGGGTTTGGTGCCTCACGAGTGAGGTGTGCTTCAATTAGATTCTCAACCTGTAAACAAAGGGCTCAAACTGTAATATGGCTAGCTAGCTGCACATACATCTACATGCAGCATACAGGGCCTACTCGCAATAGTAGTTCTAAGACGTGGTTCATCCCTCTTATTTCTTTGCGAAAGAAGAAGGAGGCGTAGTTCACTAAATTCTCGTACGCCCGCCTTTGACGTCAGTGAACACGTTTGAAAAGTCATAAGAAGAATGCCCCCTACAAAATCTTATTCTACTTAGGAGATTGGAACAATCCATTGCCGGCAAAATGAAGTAAAGGCGCGAAGCCCCCTCGTTACCCTTCGAGATATAAAGATCTTTAATGAACGAGTGAAACCTTAAGGTAAGCATAAGTGGGATCAAGGATAAAATTTTGAGAACGGAAGCAGGAAGAAATCTTTTCTTTTTCTTGTTGAAGCTTTTTGCTTCCTCTCGGGTTACCTCGTCTTTAACGGACTTGGCCTCGCATGCACCTACATATGGGATTGACTTTTCTCGCGAAGACGGAGCCATATGTCTCAATCAAGCCCTCTTCCTCACTTTACATAAGAAAGACAACCGTTCTCAACTATTGCTTTTGACCGAGGTAGGATTCAAGACCCTTGTTTTGTCCCATCACGACTATCCAAACTGCTGCTACGAGCGGCATATCTCCCGTATCAAAGTGGCTTGCTTCCCGCGGGTTTGCTCCTTCAAGGATGAGCCGAAGTGAATAAGCTTCAACCTGCTTTCCTTTCCCCGAGACCTGGAATCCTCTTTCTTTTTTCTTTGCTGCTGGAGCGAAGCATGGTATACTCTTCCCCCCAAAATTAAATTCATCAGGAGGATGGCCCTCGGCTTTGACTGGGACTTTCTCTTTCTTCGAATTCGTCTTCTTCTATGATTTACGCGCTAAAAATCGGGTAAATTCAGTTTTGTTTCCCATCCCAGTCTTTCGTAACACTTCTGGTTTACTTCTTTTGTTCCGTTTGGGATCTCAAGCTCACAGGCCGAACAATCACTGGATTTCTCAAAAAAGAGTTTGCTAGCCTTGACTGGCACTTTGGCTTCTTAACTTAGGCGAGAAGATGAGTCTCTCGAAGCATCTGTTCGACAAATGACAGAGGCAGAATGAAGTGAAGTAGCTGTGTTTGGAACAGTAGTCATCTCCCTTTCTGTAGAACTTTCATTTGAGTCCTTGGCCTTACCTTATATATAAATAAGGGAAGCAGAAGCGGATCCAGATGATGAAGTTTTAGCATTTCAAGTCGATGGATAATCTCGCAAAAGAAAATCCAGTTAAGGGACCTCATTAGATCAATCTTTGATGCGATTGTTTGACTATATTACCGGTTCACCTACACCATCTAAATAAGTTCGAGCTCCTTACCTTGCTTACTTTGGAACTAGTGGAACAACAGCTGCTTACCTACGATTTATAGGATCGATGATGAGAAGCCAATTCAGGGGCAGAATGATGATCATGGATGCAAAGGAAAGGTGGTTGAATTCTTATTATTATTATATTATATAAGTTAAATTACAATAAGTTAATTTAATGATCTTTCGTTAGGAACCTTTTTTGTTTTTATTTGAAAAAACCTACTCTATGAACACTTTGAACACTTTCTCTTTCTGCGCTGCCATAAAAAAGAGTGAAAAATTATGAGGAACGAAGGCATAGTTAAGAGTCAGCTCGACTTATTCCGAAAAAACTTTGGATTGCTTGCCGCACCTATGAGAAAGCTTGCTTGTCACTCTTTTTCCCTTCTCAAATTCGCGCGAGTCTGCTATATCTTTTATCCTCTTTCATATAGTGTTTTTCAGAATTCTTAAAGGCTAAAGGGAGCTAGATTGTTAACATTTTTACCGATTCCCATTGTATAATGTATAAAATATATATTGAGACCAGGTATCTGACTATCAAAAGCTTCAACTGAATCCGCTTTACCCGGAAAGACCCCCTTTTTCTGGTGGGGGTTCTTCCTCTTCTTCCTCCGGACAAGGTCTTTCTTTTTCATCGGTAGCTCTACTAGTGGAAATAGGGGTCCCAGGTCCGAGGGTATTAAGGTAGGTATAATATAAAAATTAATGAGTGGACCTGCGTCTTCATCATCAACCGCATCCTCATCTGCCACGTCTAGTCCATTGAGCCCCGGTTTCAGAGATTTGTTCAGATTATCCTTGTTTATATAGTAATAGGAGGAGAATTAGAGGCTTGTTACATGACACCGGTTCCTGAACCAGCCGTTCCTGCCGCTTTGGTCTTTTCTTGCAAAAGCCCCCTCTTTTTAGCTTGTGAGCGTATTTTCCTCAAGAATGCTCGTTTTGAAACATGGAAACCCCACGATTTTCGGACATTCAATGTAAAATTGAGGCAAAGGATGTTCAATAAAAAGTATAAAGTACCGAGGAACATGCCTTGCTCACTCGAGTCGCGATTGGGGATTCTAATGCATGAGGTTTGTGCTCCATGAATAAGAGATTGTGTAAAGAGAAGATCGAGTAATGCCCTATCGAGCAACGGAGTCCCGCGGCATATCAAGTGTTGGAAGGCTTTCGCGGTACTAAATGCCTTTGATCGAAGGTAGGGTCCGGAACGAGGTTAGGCAGAGTGGTACGACCCTTCGACTCCTCCTATCATCAGCCAAAGCAGCAGAGATTTCTTTCATTTCGACAATTCCATCCTCGTCTACTGAAAAAAATTGTTTTTATGATCCCACCCATATAGAAGAAGTCGGGACAAGCCTTGTTATTCACCGGACGAACAGAGCTCGTCATTAACTCCATTATATTTTTATATTATTATATTATAATTAATATTATAATTAAGTACTGCTCCTTAACTATATTCGGAAAAAGAACTACCAATCATTACCATATCATCAAGCGCAAGTCTAAAGACTACCAGTTCAATGAGTCTATCACAAAAATAATCCACCTACTACTCATTTATCGAACCAAGCTCAAAACGTGGGTTTGTATTGAAAAAATGCACCTCCATTTATTAGGAAAGTCCCATCCTTGTAAAAAAAAAGACAATTAAAGCGGTTCGTCCCTCACTTGGTACCGACTTCTTAGTTAGTCTAGTCGCTATTCTTACTATATGTGTGAGACGTTGTCATTGCTCCTTTTTGTCTTTGTGTATATAGAAGCCTTCGAGTAAGGCCATGCTTTCATTGGGGAATCCCTTCGAACTTCTTTAGAATGCAGAACCAAGGTCAAAAAGTCTACTTTTCCCTTTCAGTTCCGGTATATTAATAAGCCCTACCTGCAATGACCACTAGGTCAGAGGGATGTGTTCTTAAGCTTTCTTATTATAATTGAACAGCTATATGGACGAACTTTCCTCCTTGCTTCACACAAGCAGTTGTTGGCCCTTCATTAATGAATAGTTTAGTACTTGTGCCGCGTTAAGATAAAAAACCCCTACCTTTAATGCTAGGACAGCGTGTTTTCTAGTCTACAGGGGCAGCTATATAAAAGAACTTTAGTACATAAGCGGTTGGAATTCTAGTGATTGGACAGTAAGCCGCAGAATGAGGTGCGTTGACAGGAGATCCCGCCACTGCCCATGCGGATTCCTAAAGTTTAAAGCATAGAGATGAAATTCCTATGCTTGAAGCGCAACATTGTCGTGGATTGCCCACATAGTAAGTGAGGAAAGCTGCCCGTGGTTAAAATGCGGTTGGTAGGGTTGGAAGGCGGAGAAGCCTATTCCTTTTTTTCCTTAAGCCACATATCAATCATAAGAATTTAGTTTGACCACCAGCAAGCGAGGGAAGTCTTCGTAGCGAACGGGCGTAGGTTACGCTCTGGAGGAGCCTAAATAATAGGAAGAGGAGACGTGAGGTTGGACAGGGTGTTAGCAAAACGTACACAACAACCTTTTTGTTTAGGGTCAAGTAGGAAAACGGACCTCTCCGAGGATCGTACCCCGTTAGAGGTGCGCGAAAAGAGGTTTTTTCCTTTATGAAAGCCTGTGTCCGAGTATTCCGCGTCTTAAGACAGAAATCTTATTCTTGTCAGCCGAGCTGCTATGCTTACATCCTACTCGCTACGTAGCCTTCACTCGTTCTCTCGAGTGCCGGTTTTAGAGCTATAGGAGTTAGCTTTACCTGTTCACGTTCACAGATGAAAGAAGCGCATCAACTGTTTGCGATAAATAAAAACCTTGAGAACAGGTCCTATTTAGGGTCCTACATTTTAAGAACAGCTAAACGGAAATAGTCAGATGCACTAAATTCTTATGATTGGTACGTGCCCCTTTCCTCTAAAAATATGAGGTTTCCATACGCACAATTCCCATGTTAAAGAAGGAGGAGCTGGTCGAGGAGGACGTCGAGAGCGAGAGGTCCCTAAAGAAGATTTTGGCGCCTAGGATTAACGTTTGGGGGGTCAGGCGGACACCGCCTTTTCCCGATTTCATTACGAAGAATTCTTAAGGCGCTTCAAATGAAAGGATGAGATATTAGCCCTACACTCTACAGGCAAGGATGCCGTCTAGCTTTATTGTACTATAGGCGAAGTAGTCAATTTTGAACCCATTGGGCGATATTCAAGGCGCTGTAAACGCAGTCAGCTGCAAGGGCCCTTTCTTTCCGACTAAACACACCTGGAAAAAACGTGTTTGTATAGTATCCTCACCAGTAGGCATCTTTTTTCCCGCAATCGAGAGTAGGATCTTCTAACACTAATAAACAAAGACTCTTGCGCAGCAAATGCATTAACTTAGTTTTACTCTGCTTCGAGCACAGCTGCTCCTTAGGAAAAGCTCGCTCAGCGGCTTCAATCCAAGCATATCCAAGTGCTCCTTCTGTGAAAGAAGTACAATCAATCAGCATATCCCCACCTATAAGATAGGGGTTATCCCGTTAGAAGCAAGAAATACCTAAAATAAGGTGAAATCCTATTTAAGAAGGTCCGCTCGCTCGAAGCGACAAGTGCACCTCCTAGTGCAGCATGTGCAAGACAAAGTGACTACGGACTATTCCGTAAGCTAGAGTTTACTTTCAAGCTTTGACATCAAATATGATTATGACCTAGAGTGCCCCGCTCGGCGCAGGGTCGGGAAAGCATAGCTTCTATTGATCCTGCCAACAAAAAGACATTTAGAGACTGGTTGTACCTTATCTATAAGTTAAGTCTATTCTACTCCACCGGGGTTCAGCTGCCAATTCCTTAGCTCACTGACTCGTTCTCCCTTACCAAACACGCAAACTAAAGGAATATCTCACATGCTAACCGCTACGATAATACGGGGGCAAAAGTAGAGGCTTCTTAAAGCCCATAGGCTTTAGCAAGCAAGTGAGACTTCATATCAAGACGTCTTTGAGCGAGCAACAAACGCATCCTTTTAGATCAAAACTCCCCTAATATGTACACACGCAGCATACGCCCTTAAGCTTTATCTTTTTTCATTCCAAGTATTCTAATCTACTGCCCGCTTACTAGCCTTATTGGTCGAGCCCTTAAACTTCGTATTCTGAGTTTGTTCGTTCCTTCTCTAGGGCCTTTTCTGACTGGCTAAATCCCTATGCGATACCCCGAGGAAACCTAGAGAATTTATTCATAGAGCTTTGGCTTGTACCAAATTTTCTTCTTTTGCTCCCTTATTAGTGCTTTTGGTATGACTCTTATTCTCGGGGAGCTTCCTCTGGAAGTGTCCTCTCTTTCTTTATCGGGGGCAAGGGAAAAAAAAGCCCAAAGCATGCGGAGACTGTACGTGCCCCAACCCCACCTTCCTCTACCTCTGTGACATCATCGATGGCCAGCCCAGGGACTCGCTCATCGACCCTAACCCGAGAAGGATCCCCCCGTTTCATAGATTGTACTTGCTTCATATGAAGGAGTTTTTTACAAGACAAAAAGGGGGTCACAGTACACACTTTAAAGCGTTTTGCGGGGGAATTTGACCCATCAAGCCAATTACATAACATTTGAACAAACGAGCGAAGGATATGCAACGAGTATGCCCGCGAGTCTCTTAACGAGATTTTTATCAATCTCGTAATTGGTTTCACATTAGTTAGGCCCCATTCCTTGAGAAAATGGAATGTTGACGAATAGTAAGGTTAAGGGAAAAGAAAATCAGAAATAGGATCACTAACACTATAATATACTCTTGTATTGTTGTATTGTGTATTGAAAGGGCTTCTATCCGTCCTTTCTTTATATTCCGATGTCAGCCAGCTAGCTAAGCGCGCGCTTTTTCTTTACAATTAGACAATAAAAGCACCCTCACTCTCTTATATCTATTGGGAAGCATAGCTTCTTTCTTGCGACATATAGTGGAATCTTCCTTCAAAGTGGACCTGGCACACATTTACGGCATTCTCAAAGGACCTCCTTTAAAATAGATTCCACCTTTCTTATAACTTTCTTATAAAGTTGCTTGTAAAAGTGGATGCCTGCTCTACCAGGGGTACCCTTCTCGAGCTAAATGCATTTCCTGCTTGCTCAAATACATATGGGTACGAAATGAGCGTCCACTGGTTTCATGAAACCCAGGAATGAGGTGGCTCTACCAACCAAACTCGATTCCTAGAACTGAGGTCAGATATTTTATTTATAAATGTAAGTATAAGCCAAGGATGAGGCTCTCGAAGAAGAATAAGCCACGAGATGCTTTGGAAAGGAAGATTCTGATTTCTTTACTTTAACAGGCTTAGATATAGTAACAGGATGCGCAGACTATACTTTATAGGGGAACCCCCCGCGGGGTACGTTGTCCCAATTCCTCTCGTTGAAAACAGCAGCTGAATCTGATTATGATTACGATGGTTAGGATAAGATCGACTCTCCTTTGCCAAGCCGTATTAAGGAGACAGCAGTTGGCTCGAGCGAGGGTGAACAGGAGGATTCCTGCTATCAACTGACCTATTCTTATGTCTGGGCCCCCGAGGTAAGCCGGGCTATGCTCCTCTCTTGTTCGCAACATGCTTTCGCCCGCTTCATCATTACTGGGTTTTCTGTTATTTATAAACTTTCGAGGGACCTTGCTCCTTTGATCGCATACGCTTGTGGGGACCAAACTGTGGTCTTATTCCCTTATTCTCAACTAAGCCATCTGGGAAATTTGATACCAGCTCTTACAGATAAGCTTGTTTTTCTCTTTCTCTATCAGGAGCTCTTCGAATAGATGCTGCACTTTTGGTAGGGTCTTGGTCTACCGTTACTGGAGGAAAAGGTTTCCCCCTTTTCCAGTTGATTCATTTGTGACCAACACTGCGAACCGGGCCTAAGCCCTTTGACTTGAACTTTTTGCCTAAACCCTGCATCCGAACCAGGACAGGGGGGGTTGGCTTGGGCCCACCTAATGCTTGCTGATTTTTTCTTTGATCCCACTCCTTAGCTACATTCCTTTCCATCAGTATCCTCGCGCAAGCCTTTTCAATTGCTTACCCATAATTCATGGGGGAACACATATACGTATCTATCTGATGAGGTCATAAGAGTTTGCGCATACCGCGATTGGCTTCTGTTTTCGAGTAAGTTCACCCTTGTATTAAAGCAATTAGACCAACTACTATCACTACTTTCGCAAGTATAGCGTGCCCTTGATACAAATGGAATAGCCGTCTTTAACAAAAGGGTCTACAAGATAATAATAACAACTTCATAAAAATAGGGCAATCGATAAGGCGTGTTCGTTCAAAGATATAAGTAAACCTCTTAGCGTAGCATCTGAAAGAAGCCTTTCTACAGCTTATTACAAGGCCTAAAACTAAAGCGCATTCTGAAGAAAAAGGTACAATATAAGATAAAAGAGGATATAATAAGACTATCATCAGTCAGCCGTAGAAGCCAGATGCTAGCTCATGATCTACCAGTACGGCGTAATCCAATTCTTATGTTGTTACCTACCCCCTAAATTCTCTGGGGACTCCTCCTTACTGCGCTCCGGACATTCATTTAATATAGGAAAAGCCTTGCTAAACCTATCCCCCTGCCCCCAAAAGGGACTTTATTCTCAAACTTTTTTGCAAAATAAAGATAGCATTTGGGTAAGTTTGCATTTAAGATTTCAGGGAATAGGCAGCGGATGCGGCCCAGAAAGTTCCAGGTGAAGATGCTATTGAAGCACGGGGAAGATACCAATCCAGAAGCTACTTTGGACTGATGCCGATCGTGGAGCAAGGGAATAGATTTAATAATAAATATATTATTATGACTCCGCTAACAAGTGCACCCGCCTGGTTTACCCCCGAACTTTACAATTAGAACAAGGAGCAACTTTATTTGACTGTGTTGCTCTTTCTCGACGAGCCTGGGTAGCTCACCTCATCCTGAGGCACTTGCTTTAATAGGTAGGACCCGTCTCCAATAACTACTTCGTCCCCTATTTTTTCTGTTGACTTGCTTGCTTCTATTTGTGGGAATTAAAGTCTCGAACTCAAAGGATAAGTCCAAATAAGAAAAAAAGCCTCTCATTATAAATGTTTCAATTGAATTTCTTTTGAAGTCTCCTTTAAGCTTTTCTCTCACTCAGGGCAGCAGCGTCGGTCGGGTAGAATCTTCCTAAAACCCTGAAAGCTTTAAACTTAAGGCTGCACTGCTCTCTCTGTTTCAGCCTGGGTCGAAAGGATAAGTAATATTAAGGTAGAGAGCATAATCAGAATCTTTATATGGGACGATCCATTAGCCTAGAAGTCGCTAAAGGTCCCCGATTAGATAAGTCAAGTAATACTCTATTTTAGTGAGTGAGACCTTCGAGCATCAACAACTTCAAAAGCAGCAAATGTTTCCGCGAATTCAACGGGTACTTCCTTTTGTTCGACTTAGTCTTCTTGTTGCGGAATAGATGCTCAAACTTGCCTATCCCTCGCAACGGGTGAGGGAAGGGAGCCAGCTGTTTTGCCCATCCTCCGGTAAAGCTAAGGCCAGTTGTTGGGCCGAGGATTTCTTTGCTTTCGAAACTTTTGTTAAGAGAAGCCCACCTAAAAGGCAGGAGGATTCTTCTCGTTTCTTAGTGCACTCACTAACTTAAAAGAGGAATTCACTAGCTGGTCATATAGTCAGGCGAAGCCGGGCACTCCTCCTTATACGTTACGGACTATTCTATAACTATATAGAATTAAATTTAAATATGGGTAGCGGGATTCTTGGCTTGCATTCTCGTGCTAACCAACTGCTTCTCTTGTCTCATGCTCCTCAGTTGGAAGACTTTCACTCAATGAATCTCGCAGAATGTTCCTGTTGCTTATCTTTGCTAGGCTCGGGCATCATGCCTGGGACATTTTGCATAGGAGTCCGCCTTCCTGTTTTCACTCTCTTTTGTTCTTTCAGAGCTAAGCTCAAGCTCTTGTTTTGACTTACTTTAGTATGATATTGATATATAATTGCATACATACATATGAGAAAGAAAAGTCTCTGCGTTACCGGGATCAAAATCCAATTCTTATTCTATATGTATATGATGGTTGGGCCCTGCAGTGGTAATCCTGAATAAGCATCCTTCTTCGCCCTCCTTCCTTTCATGAAGCGAAATACCATTCCCGTGCTAAGTCATAACAATCAGCCCCAACGCTTATTGTTCCAACCGCGGGCAGGCATGCAAACGATGTTTCGAAACAACCCGCCTTGGAGGTAGTTTACTTGCTCGAAGAGGAACCAAAAAGCATACTTAACTGGATTAAGCTACCTTCCTACATAAGATAAGGCATTCCTTTTTACAAGCAATGAAGTCTTATTAGAAAAAATCAGAAGTCTACTTAAATAGGGTTTGGTTACAGGTCATTCGTTTCACGCGCTCCCTTGCAAAAGAGACCCATGAATCGCTGCTATATTCTATCCTCAATTCATCCTGTCGCTATGATATGTCTATCGCCAGTATCCTACTTGTTTCGAATGAATGCTACGCTCGTTCCTATAGTCTTCTCTAGAGCCTCCTATGATTGGTCCTTAACAGTCGTATCGTCCTGGGGAGATACTCGCATATAAGTTCTTTATAGACCCCCGTGAGGGGGCTTTTGCGAGTCTGTCAATCTATCTTTTATAGGTCTAGTGGGTGAGTTTCTCCTGAGTTTTAGTGCTCGATAAAGAAGCTTTTTTCTTATGTTGGTGTTGAAAAAAAGGGTCCCCTTTTTAAATTATAAAATTTAAATTATATAATGTAGTAGTAATCCTTACTGACTTATCCGGGACTCCCTTCACTTTAAAGAACTTCGTAGAGTAAGACCCAGATGAAAGCCCTAGACATACAGAGAGACTTGCTCAGTTAGTTAAGTTTACCACATTTCAAGCTCCTGTTAAGGAGGGCTATTCAAAAAAAACAAGGTATTCTCAGGATTTCTGTACAGACGATGCGTGCCTTTCATAAGTGAATGCGAACGGATAAAAGCGAACTCCTCGAAATAAAAACCGCAAGTCAAGCGCTTTAACCAAGAATAGGCGCGGTTCCTATGTGATGCGCTAAAGCAAGGAGAGGAAGCTAAGGGCCAGTTGTTACGAGCTCTAATGAACCAAGGTTTGGCACACACAATCGGTAGCGTAAGGCATATTTTAGAAATCTCATAGAAAGTTCCCTAGAATCCTCTCAAAGGTAAAAATCTAGTGAGACGTAGTTTTAAGTTGGACTTTTTCTTATAGTGTTTAAGATAGGCAGTCGGAAGAAAGAGACTCTATTTATGTCCACCTGTTCCGTACTAATAGGATAGTACAGTAAAAGTTTAAGAATAGGGTATAGTAATAGCCCACAAGAACTTTTTTTCTTGTTTGGGATGCTTTCCTCGGTTTAAAAGCCATTGTTATATATAATCCAGCTGACCCATGAATGGCTTATTTTCCAGAAAATACAACAGGAAGAGTAGGGTTTTGGTTTTTAAAGTCTTTCTCTTATAGTACTACTTCTCTTGTTATTGTGCAAGCTTGTTCTAGCATTACAGTTCAAAGAGCGGGAAGCGCATACCTAATATAGCATCTCATAGTTATAGGTCATCCCTGAGTCAGCTCGCTCTGAACAATCAAATAAAGTCCGCTTGCTCCCTTATTTCACTCTGATTGTCCTTTGAATATCCTTATTAATAGTTAAAATACACAGAAAAGCTTTATAGTTAGTAGCACTTAGAGTGGGAAGTTTCTCCCTTATACAATTAAATGAGTTCTTAAGCGGATCTAGTCTTTATACACGACAATCCACTTCAGTCCTTGTCCTTTACTCCTCTAACGTCAGAAAGGGTTATTCTCGTATATGAATAGGCGGTAGATAGTGAATACTAGGATTGCAATGAGCTAAACAAAGAGGGCAGCGTGCCTCTCAAGACGAAGAAGAAAAGGCTAAACGGATTAAGAAGTTATTCTTTATTATAATTATATAGTCAAAAAGTTTTAATGAGACCGATCCTCCATCTGATGATGATACGGATCTTGTGCTCGAATTAATTCCAGAAGATAGAGGCAGGTGAGACTGCGTTACAGATTATATGGGCAATGCCTTGGACTTTACTAGACTCGCAGAGTTTTAGGTTCATAAATGCTCTTCTATCTACTATATTATAAATTTTAGAAGGCTTGCTCCCACAAGAGATGAGTCCAGTTACCCCAAAATAAATACATTATAAGGTGGGTCTTCATCTGCAGAGAGCTTCTACATACAAGATAAAGGTTCCGGCGGGATAGAAAACAAGGGTACAGTAAGTAGTTAGTTCGGATTGAAATGCACGCCCCCTGTTTTACTCTATTACTATTACATAAGATCTTATTGAAAATCATAAGTGTAGGAAGATGGATTCATCTTTTTTTTCTGACTCTTAGCGCGGGAGAGCAGTTGGTAACACAAAAACGTATACGTGGAGCACTTTTTTCTGCCAGTTTTTGGAATCTACTTCTATGAAATTGCTTCCAAATGTGTATATAAAATTTTATTTATAATATAAGTCTAAATCTGCTTTATATGCAGACTGCTAGTAATGTGTTTTAGGACTTAGACACCTGGCTTCTTACCTTAGATAAGAGGCATCCTTCTAAGATCTAGTTACGGTTGATAACTGGTTTATTGGTGACTTCCTCGTCCATTACCACCTTGTATGAATGGGGCTGTCCTGGCTTTCTCGAGAACTAGAAGGGTGCTTTACCTATAGAGCAACCAGTAGGTCGTAGGTTCCTTTGAGATACGAGAGGCGAAGCTCTTTCTTATGATCCTTTCTTAGACCCACCCAGCGGGAATCACGTTCTTAAGTCGATGAATTCCTAGATCTCTTTCATGCCTGCCTTCTTCCAGTAGAATACGAGTAGTTTAAGCGAGCGTAGTACTATAGCGCGTGGGATGCTCTTGTTTGGGGTAGAATCTTTGTATCCATAAAATGGAGACTTTTTTATTAGAATAGAAACTTGTTCGCTCTTTTTGACAACTCCAACAAAGGTATAAAATAGCGTGATACCGGTAAACTTTGTTGGACAGGAACCTTATGTCCATGTCCTCCTACTCTGACTTTTGTGATTAGCTAGCTCAATTCCCGGGGTTGAGGCTATTCCGATGATATCCATAGTTGACTTCTTCTTTTCTTATAGTCTTCCACTAGGATCTTTCTTAAAGAAATGCTTGGTAGGGCGGAAAGCGTGCTTTATGTTATGATAAGCGGGAGTTATAGGCTGTCGACTAAGGAGACTACTAGTCATACTCTAATGTTGTAGGAAGCTACTTCTCATGATCGTCTTGATAGTTATTCGCGTAAGACCTGGTCTACATATGTAGACCTTTGTTCTAGAGAGAGAGTTCTTCTCCTTGATATACACTAAAGAAGACTAGGAGGCTACTACTGCTTATAACTCGGTTAGACCACGCTTTGGAGATCCAGATGCTATAGTGTGTGCCAATAGTTACTTATACTTGTGAATTCATTTTTTTGGGGGGGGGATGTTTACTTGCGCTTGCTTGTAGACTCTTACATCTAGCCATAATAAGGATATATTTATAGTAAGAAAATGAATAGTCAGCAGTAGTACTCGCTTATCTTCATAAGAAGTTAAAAGTCTTACTGATGGAAATAAATTTACGTGATAACTTGTCTTCGTTAGATACATTTCGCCGGTATACTATATACCTCATCCAGTTTTTTTATAGCTGCCTTTTCCTGCGTTTCCAACCGAAGAATGTAAAAAGGCAGAAGCATAAATGCGGGCATCCATTTAGTTAGTTAATTGAATTCCCCCTTATCAAGGGCTTTAATTCTCCTACTCTTCTTTTGAAGATCAAGTATATTAGAATTTGGGTGAAACTTCTAGCAGACATGGGCATACTTTATAAAGCCAAAGAGTAGTGGAGTTTCACATCACAATCCGCGTAAAGTACTAATGCTAATGCCTTTAACTCATGAATAGCCCCGTACAGGATTCTTATAACATTACACGTGGATTTTTCATCTCCGTTAAGAGGTGATTCTTGACTAGACTTTATCAATAAACGTCGTAAGAGAAGAGGTGTGCCTGCCTTGCACTCCGTTTTAACTATCCCGAAAGCTTCGGAATGGGCCTTCTTTGTTACAATTTGAACCTTCGTGTCCTTGTTTTCTCTTAAAAATCCTTCTAAAAATTCTTACTATCCCGGGAATTCGTCATGATTTAGTTCTTTTCGATCAAAGATCAAACAGCCATATACAAACTAAAGGCGGTAACCCTTTCCAAGGTAACTGCTAAAGGCTTTTCGGATAGAAATAAAGGAGAGTGCAACAGGATTCGTATCTGGCGTATACGGACCTTATATACTAAGAACGTATCTGCTCTAGCCAACTCATACTGGAGTAGAGCTATCTGCCGCACCTCCTTCTGGATCAGGGGACTCTCCCATATAGTATATAGAAGTAAATTCTTATCTTTATATTTTAATAATAAGTGTTTCGAGATACAAGATTCTTTTTGCTAACATCTTACTAACGAAGAACCTGTTCGTTCTAGTAGAATAAGAAGGCACGGGTAAGATAGGAGGAATCTAAATGGTTAGCCTCGCTTGAGGACAGGATGTCTGAATTCCTTATATATTATATAATAAAACTTGGATTTGGAAAGTCTTCTTTCGTGTAAAGCAATCCATAAGAACAAGGTAATCTCCTATACCATATTCTTTATCGGGACATGGCTTCCAATGGAACATAAGTAGCTTCAAGGACTAGAATATAGAGCTTCCTAGTCGAACAAATAGTTAAGACATTCCAATCAAGATCGGATCAGACTTATAGCTAGCAGGTTCAATCAACGGGAAGCTTCGTACAAAAGGTTGTAGGCTGGTTGGTTAAACTTGTGAAAGAAATCTACCTAATTGGACTAATTTTATTCTTTGTACGTTATTACTACTAAACAACTCACAGATCCTCGCGGGTAAAGATTCCGAAAAGCTTGCTAAATCCGTTCCAATGGAAAGCGAATTTCCTACCTACTTCGTACGAATACGAGACGACTAGATCATTTGCTTGGTTCAATCAATTCTGATCAAATCCTTGTTTACTTTATTGTAGTACCCTACTACTACTGTACTTATCTAAGACACTAAAGTGCAAGTTCTTTTTATGGTGGACCATCCTAGCCTTCCTTGTTCTTTCTGTTAATGACTTCTTATTTTGGTTATTTTACTTACGCCCTTATATTAGACTTGTTATGGTGTGCTGGCGTCTAAAGATCCTTCCATAAAACATAAGGGAAAATACCGTAGGACGTAGTAAGGTCAGATGGGCGGGATAATGACTAAGAGGGTTCGGACGTTGTGCACTGTAGTGGGCGCCTTCTTTACTAAATACAATTGGATGCTTTCTTGTTGAAGATTATCTGCTGGAATAAAGACTGCTTTATAATATTGTAAGTTATAATATTGTAAGTAAGGATCGGGTACCAAGGGATTGGGCACTTGGTTAAATTATTTCATTTAGCTAAGTCTGTATTCACATCACGCTAACTAGTAGCTTTCTTATATTTCTGCGTACA
Source organism: Silene noctiflora (assembly GCA_009801015.1). Classification (NCBI taxonomy): domain Eukaryota; kingdom Viridiplantae; phylum Streptophyta; class Magnoliopsida; order Caryophyllales; family Caryophyllaceae; genus Silene; species Silene noctiflora. The sequence goes on from VHZZ01029263.1 coordinate 18,308, forward strand.
CTTTGTCTTTTCATACCCTGCTTTCAGGGTGTTGTAATGAGCGTGCAATCCGTTCGTGGACAAGTAACGGGAAAGTGAAGGCTTTCTTAGTACGGTATAAGAGTGCCTATGCCTATTTGGATGAGTTCTTATTCTTATGGTAAGTAGTAGTCTTAATTCAAAATTCTAATTCGGATTGAAAAGAAGTTTAGGGTAGAAGTCTAATTATAGGAGAAGCAAACTACATGCGTCTGGCCTTCCATAAAAGGGTTAAGTGAACTACTAGTGTAATTGACAAATAAAGAAAGAAATTATCTAATTGATGAAAATTTATGAACAAAAGGTTCTTCTAACTCCGGCTTGAGACACCTATACTACTTGTTATTAATCTGCGTATTAGACCCCCGTGTAAACTATTAGAGAGTAAGTGGCTTTGCCTGCCAACACCGCTTGATAACAAGATTCTATATAAGTGAATGAGTTTAGCTGCTTAAGCCTTTAGGTGCAAGATCCTTCCCGGAATGATGTATACATCGTCTCATAAGAATAGAACTTTTTCCCGATCGAAGAAATAACATATAAATTTCGTATATAGGGTCAGTCCAAGATTTAACTTTGATAGCAGCTCTCTTTTCTAAATTTCTTTTATAAGTTTCCGATCGAAGGGGCTTGGCTGTTATCTCTTATAGACCACGCGATACTACTTAATGATAATAACCGCTTCGGATAACTTCAAAATGGTATCAAACAACTGCCACGTCTCTCTTAGTTTACTAGGGCTTACTACGTCCGTACCAACTGGCTGCTCGCCGTATTATATATAAAGAAGCTCCTCTTACTTTAGAAAAGGGGTTGAAGTCCGTAAGGCGTTCAATATCAATAGAGAAGAGAGGATTTTACCACATCCAAGAAAAGCAAGATCAGAGATGAAAGCGCGATAGATCACTTGTATGTGAATACCATGTTTCGTGTTCTTTGTTCGAAAGAGACAAGCCTAGTCTAGAGGCCCTACAACCCAGGTCAAGAGAATAGCGCATAACATACTATTTAAAATTAGAGAGAGAAAAATCCACCCAAAGCCTAAAGAAGCAGCTTCCTAAAAAAAGGACCCACTACTACAGAAGGAATGTCTCTGAATAAGACAGCTAAGCGGGATATTTCTTACCCAACTACAGCGGAAAGGAGGGAAAGACTAGATCGAGGTACAAGTAAAAGATTATTTTAAAAAGGTTCCATTCGATCTGTAGCAAGGGCTCGACTACCTATTTCTGTGCCCAAGCTATATATTCCCCTGGTAAACCTAGCCATCCAGTCAGCCCAGAAGTGTAGTCAGTGAGGAGTCTAGCCAGTCCATCAGCGAGAGGTCGGGAAAGTAAGATCGACCATCTACCCGCACATTCAACCGTACTGATCCTCATTCAGAGATTTAGTACATTCCTTGGTTGTGATTGTGCAAAAATATAAAAGGGGCATCCAGTATTGGCCAACCACAGGGACTAGACTAGCTGCGGGCTTTACCCCGGGCAGAGAAAACCTGGGTTCAACTGAACCAATAAAAATGCACATGCAGTCAATTAGCGAGCAAGAGTCACCCGATCCGGGAAGAGTGGGCCAACGATTGAAGGTACCACCGAAACCTCTTATCAGTACACAATCCAGCACCCAATTTATCACGATAAGCGATCTGCCCGAGGAGGCGTCCTTACTAAGAGGCATTCTACAACTTAATAAATTGAAACCAAAAAAGAGCAAAGGTACCGACGCAGATGATACAGCTCTAGCTGCTGATAAGCAGAAGCAAGTATTATTCTACCTGGATCCTAGCCAGCCCTTGTTGAACGACTGCTTTTGTATTTGAGGGAGGGCAGCCCCTATATCTGAGGGAGAGAGAAGAAGAAGGGTAGTCTAAGTGGGTTCTTCTTGCTTTATTTGAGTTTGATCCTGGCTCAGTCAGTGCGATGAGAAAGAGTAGTGTCAACAGCGGGGTTTACCTTCGAGCGACTATACTTATACTACATGTCTTACAGCATGAGGTCGGGTTTCAAATTCATTTGCGGAAGTATGCCGCGATTGGGGTATAAGGAGGGGGCGGCAAGAGAGGATATTGTTCCAAGTGAAGGGGTATAGAAAGACCTGGTTACCGGGGTACTCTGGGACCGGTAAAAAGATCCGACATTATATCTTTCACAAAAATTCTCGTGCTTTCGCAGCCAGCCTTAAGTTAAGGTCGCTGGAAAGGATGCAATGCCTTCTTAATAGAGGTCTTTTGGTGGAGAAGGACGGGTGGGAGGTATGCCAACCCTTTGATGAAGAGAGCTCATGTCCTTTCTCGGGGGTCCCTTACGTAACCGTATATCGTATTCAACTGCTTTTCGAGAAAGAAAGGAGGGAATTAATGTAGTGAGAGGGTGTTAGAAATAATGATAATGAACTCACAAAAACCTCAAACAAAGCGCGGATCCTTGAGTGAAAATCCTAAGAGGCAGCAGGAGGATTCACCTTGACTAAGCAATGCACAAGTATGTTAAGTCAAGAAGATAATAGAGAGAAGCAGTATACCTAGTACGATCCATTGTTTTTTCGCTAATACTAGTAAGAAAAGTAAGAACAGTTTAGTAAGATCACCATTCTCGGAAAATATAGTGCCGGTGTCAGCGCCGTCCCATAAGAGAAAAAAAAAAGCATTCTTTACTTGAACTTGAAAGAAGTCTTTCCACGATCGCTTCAGCCGAAGCTGCTTGGTGGAGATTCAGGGTTTACCTTCAAGCATTCGTTAATATTAATGCTAATTATGAGACTCATCACCAGTGTTAATGCCTTGCTTTCCCACTGACCTTGCCTTTGGTCCCTTTTTTTGCACTACAGCTTGCTTGCTACATATATCACCTGGGATCCTACAAAGATGTCCATCCTATCCTGTCCTGTTCGAACTTCCGATTGGCTTTCACCCCCATCCCAATGCTTTGGGAGCCATAAGGGTTCTACTGTGTATGAATCGAATTCCTTAAAGCAAGTAAAGATTTGATTGGAGGTTAATTACTGCTTGGCCTTTGTTTTCATGTTTGAAGAGAAGCCAAGCCCAGATTCATTCTATTTTGATTTGGTTTGGCTGGCAGCCTGCTCATGGTTCACTGGAAACATATTGTGTTTTCGTCAGACCTCCCGGCGATCAGAGGAATCAGGTGTACCTCAAAGGTCAGTTGAGCGTGAGGCGTTATAGGTAGGATGCAGCTATTCGTGTTGATGGAGCAGAAGGTTTGGCGTAGCTTTTGTTATTGGGTGTCCTGTTTTTACCCATCTTCTTAACTTATGAAAAAAGAAGCTCAACCAAAAGATAACTCAGGGGAGAAGAGAAATGAAGACTAAAAAGGAGAGGGTTTGTCCAAGATGTCCATTTAAACTTCCTTTACTTATATATTATAATATCATAATACTTGAGCTTGATCCTTTGGGAAAAGAAATGCTTCTTTTTCTCCGCCCTCAAGTCGAACTCCCCTTCCCGTTCAAGCCAACCTCAAGCGTGGGAGAGCTGTTAAGGGAGCAGCTGCTTTCTAACTAATGTGGAAGTATCTTATTAAATAAAGGGTAGGGGAGAGACAGCAAGTTAAAGGATGGACCCTTCTTTACATCAACAGCTGGAACTTCTGAAACTGCACCATCTACTGCCGCGTCCGTCTTTGTTTCAGCTACCGCGTCATCAAATGCTTTTCCTTTTTCTGACTTTGCCTGTAGATGGTTCGGCAGCGCCTTCAAACGGAGCTGTAGCATCCCCCGAATTAGTATCCGCAGTATTTGTAGATAATGAGGTAGACCCTACCCTGTTCTGTTTTATCAGAGGTTTCCTCTTGCCCTCAAAGGTTCCACTAGATTTAATATGAATTGTGAAAGGATCAATTCAATACCTGCTGCGTAATCTATACTCGTTCCATCCATACTAAAAAGAGGGAAGGGGCTCTTGAAAAGTGGTTTTAATCGTAGGACCCGCACCTTCAAACAAAAGAAATTCTTTTTAACTTTAAGTATTCTTGTCTTCCGTGGAAACCAAAACCGGGAATGCTTTACTAGCACATTCTCCGCCGAGCGAGCCTTCACTATCCGCTTATACGAAAGGTAATTACCATCAGCCACGTAAACAGACTTATCCCCACTCCTTACTTACCGCGGGCGAAGCAGACTCATGCTCAAACAGCGTTTTAGGGGTTAGAGTTTGCCCTGAACTATACATTACGTACTTTTTTTATTTTAGAGGCTTTCACGCTTTAGGTAAGCCCCAGATACTACATTGCAATGATCTTTTCTTTTGTTTGAGTTTTGACACGTCCATTCTTTCCTATGGAGGGCTTCGCGCCTTACTCACCATATGTATATGTGAGAACATTCTCTTTGAGATCACATCACAATCAAAAGAAAGAGTTTAAATTTAAAAGAGGGTTCCGATCGTCCCACGAGAGCTTGCCCATATCATCATCAATCGGCGACTTACCCTTCACTTCACTGCATTATCAGCGATCGACCTAGTTTTGAAAAGAAATCTTTCCGGAGAAAAAAAGAAGCAAAAACTTGAGAATTTAACAGTGGTGGAATTTAATGTTTTTACAGAGTAAATGGCTCCGCGGAATCACCGGGGATGTAAAATCAACCCAAGTCAGAGTCCCGAGATGCTAATCCTGAGACGGGTAACTAGTCTCGCTGGTTCCCATCACTTTAGTGAAGCTAACTGCATTTGAATTTGTGTCAAACCCTTGCTGGTATGTTTAAAGCGCGATCCCTTCCTTTCGAGACTCCATCCTTGCCTCCGAACTTCATCTTCTTTCTCTATCCGTCTCAAGCGAATCGAAGGAATCGGCCAAGTTATAGGTTAACCTTTCTTATCTTTCAGGCTTCGCCCAAGCTGGAACGCATGTAGTTTACAATTCGGTCAGTTAGCTAACAAGAGCTTAAACTCTGTGAGAAAGAATTAAAGCAGACCTAACTGAACTTGAAGTTAACCCTAGCAGTTGGGATTACCAAGATCTTCTTCAGGATTGGACGAGTCCTGTTTAGATAGTTTATATTCCTTAAATAAGATAGAATCGGACCTCTTTCCTCGAGTTTCAGGGTAAGCTGTAGAAAGGGCTTCGTCAATGGTGAATACAAAGGAAGAATTTAAGAAAGCATGAATCGAAAGATGGCATTCGTAGACCTAAGCCTTTGGTCTTTCCTCGACTTAGGCGGATTTATCTCATTTAGTATCGTTCTTCCTTTTGCTTTATAGTTTAAATGGGTCGTCAGTTCAATATAGTTTTATTTCGTGAGTACTTCTGAATCAAAAGCAAAAGAAGAGTGAGGCCCTACCCTGCTTCAAGTCGAAAGCAGAGTTCACAATCTTAAGTACGTTCAGATCAAACTTGTCTGGTCAAGGGAATAATAGAGGCGAGGAAAGTCTACTAATTGCTTGTCCAATGCAACTGCTGCACCTGTTGTTTTAATAAAAAAGATAATAGACCCTTTGCTTTGTATCTTCTTGTTTTACCGAAATCAAAGTCTGTTGTCAATTTAAGTTTTAGCAGCATTAACGGAAGAAGAGTAGTAACCACCTCCCAATGAACCGTAGGAAGCGAACAAGGAAATTGCTAGAAAACTTAAAAAAATGCGGCCCTGTTCTGAGACCAATAATGCTCGGGCTTCCACTTTCTTCGTAAGAATTTTGGTACCTCGAGGGTCAGTTCCCAGTTATCCAAAGACAAAAAATTTAAATTTATTTAGAACCACAGTCTCTAGCAGCGGCTTCTGCCCCTGAATTGGCAGCTTTTATAGCCTCGATTGCATCTACTTTTTTTTTAGGAAGAAAGCTTGTTTGCTACCGTAGTTGGGAAAAGATTTCCTGCCAGGCTTACCTAGAATAAGAAAGGTGAGGGGCGCGCCCCGCAGCAGGCTTCGGGAGGGCTCGTTCTCCTGCTTTTGTTAAACTACCATTGGAACTAAATTCCTCTCGTTGAAAAAGCAGCAGCTGAAGCTCAAGAAAAAGCGGATTAGGGTTACAATGGTTGGGCTTCGCGCCTCGAGCAAGTCATCTTTGGATTTGGAAAGATGTGCATCGGATCGAGACACGTGTGGCACCGGCCGGAGGAAGACTATATAGGATTAGATGTGGAAAAGAGAAAAAAACCGCCTCCCTTCTTTTTTTTT
>VHZZ01029312.1:7081-21278 GCA_009801015.1 Silene noctiflora
TCTACATCGGAGCATAATCCGATGTCCATATGCCAAAAAGTCCGATGTCCATGACCGTTTTTGTAGTAGTGCTGGGATTAAGGAAGTTGTCATATGCGGGCCGATTAATGTTGATCAAAAGTGTGTTGAGTACTATGCACGATTACTGGGCAAGAATCTATATTCCGCCTTCATGCATTATGGCAAAGATTTAATGTATGTGTAGAAGCTATCTATGGCAAGGGAGCACTAATTCTCAATCACCATCGTTGGTAGCTTGGGAGACTGTTTGTAAAACAAAAGACCAAAGAGGGTTAGGAATTACGTACTTGAGAAGATGGAATGAGGCAGCTGTTGGGAAATATGTGCGGTGGATCATGCAGAAGAAGGATCATTTATAGGCGAAGTGGGTGCACTGCAGTTATATGAAGGATTGGAATGAGCTAATTATAAGCATGTTTGTGGCAGCAGTTGGGCTTGGAGAAAAATATGTAGAATCAAAGAGAAATTGTTGGGTGGTTATGTTGGCAAGGATTGGTTAACAAGTGAGGGAGAATATACGATTGCTAAGGGGTATCAATGGCTGAGTGGAGAGCACACCATAGTGGTATGATATGGGATAAGTATATTTGGAGTAAGATTTCAGTCCCTAAACATCAATTTGTGGACTGGCTGTATATGCAGGAGAGACTATTGACTAAGGATCGTCCGAAGAGTATGAATATTTGCACTGAAGTGACGTGTGATCTCTATGGGGTTATTGAGAAAGACCATCAACATCTCTTATTTAATTGCCATACGGCAGAATCTGTTTGAGGTTGATTTCAGACTGGTCAAGGGAGAACATTTCAAATGACAATATATTTGTCTGGCGGCAAGGCTTCCCAGGCAGGAAAGACGTGATGACAGCAGTTCTTACGACACTAGTTTATCATGTATGGTGGGCTAAGAACCAATGGAGGTAAATTCAATGGTATGGAGGCCTGAGATTGTTTGTCTCAAGATCAAAGAGGATGTAAATATAGGTTGAAGAAACTAGTTCAGGCTAATAATTTAGGAGGATTATATTGGGTGTTAGCATAGCTTTGGAAACGATGATGTATAGTAGGAGGAAACTGTGATGTATAGTTGATAATGTAATTGGCTTATATTGATTTAATGAGAATACTTAAATTCTACCAAAAAAATGGTAGAGGTACTTAAATTTTATGTCGAGATCATTGAATTAAGAATATAAAAGAAAATCATCATTTAAGACGATGAATACGATCGTGTTCACTGTTCAAACTTAATTTTCAGTAAATTCCAAAATATGGAAATAATCCGATCCGATTATTGATATCCGAACATTTAATATCTGAAACATTTGGTTTGGATGTGGATATATGGCTTTAAGAATTTTTAATATGAATATCCAATCCGAATTAACAATTTGAATCTGAGGCCTCGTTTGGTTGCTGTGCGGGAATTAGTTTCCCATGATTTTACAAAACACATGAATTGACCAATTCATGTGAATTGCCCAAAACGCATTTGGTTCACATTCTGGAATTGAATTGACACAGAAGTTTACAATTACCTAGAGAGGGCTAGGTAATTAAACTCCTCCCTAATGAAGGAGTTGAAAATTCACGGGGAAAAAAAATCTCAGGATTTGGACTAACCAAACATTTTCCATTTTTCCAAATCATGATATTTTCCAATTCACACATTTTTATGTGAGCAACCAAACGAGGCCTGACATTCGATCCATACACTACCCCGTATGGCCTAGTCCACAGTCCACACACCGACAAGGTTCGTAAAATTGACTCGGTCGACATAAAAATTTGAAAATTTACGTAGTCCAAATAAAATGACCGGAAAGCAGGAACGTTGATCACTTGATCCGAAACCCTCCCTTCTTCCCCTGACCTTTCTATTCCCATTTTCCTCTCATTTTTCTCTCTCCTTCTTTTTCCACCATTGTAATCAACCTCATTCCCATCTACACTAACCCTAATTTCACCCCCAATATCTCGATTTTCGCCGATCAAACTTCTATTTCTCAACATCGCTCTGATTTCTGCGCTTTTCAATGATTACATATCATCATCGGTCCCCTCAAACTTAGAAATTTTCAGATTTTGGCGCTTCTTTTTACGACGGATCACCAATAATTTTACTCTTCCTCATAATTGAATTCAGTGTATTCCTCGATTTCGTCTAATTTGTCACTGTCAATATTCAATTTACCTCGGTTATATTTCTTCTCAGGTAATTAATTCTTCACGTAGTTTCATTTATTTTCAATCGGATCTACTTTAGTGTGAAATCGATGCATCTATGATAATTTTGCGATAATATTGGTTTTGATTGAGTTTTGTTTTATATTTTTTGTTTTTTCGATGAATGTATGAATTAGCTGTGTGAGAAATGGCTGGGGAAATGGACGAGAATGTAGGCGCTTTAGTTTCCGTTGCTGCTAAAAGTCCAACAGCGGCGGCGACACCGATAGTAGAAGACAAGGCTAAAGAAGAGAAAAAGACGGATGGAGTCGAAAAAAAGAAGAGGAAGGGTTTTTTTTCTACGGTTTGGAATGGATTGTTTGGCTCACGGAAAGACGATTTCGAGCGGAGGTTGGAGCGTCTTTCCAAGGATGAAGCCACTGTTCTTACTAGAATGAGGCGGAGAGCTCAGGGATGGGGAAGGATGAAGCGGCATATTATCATGTTCTCTGTTCTTTTGGAGGTATAATTACTCTCTTTTTATGCATTAATCTTCTTGTATATGGACTATGGAGTATATCTGTATGACTATATACTGAATCATCAAAGTTGGTCGGTGTGAGTGACAAACGCTCTCATCTTCTAGACAGGTGGTCTTCACACCAACTTTTGTTCAATACCACATAAGAGATTGCGCCAACTGTTAGTAGGGAACATTCCTAACAAACGTAAAAATTGCTAAGTATGTTAGTGGAAAACTCCGTTCAATGGGCTGTAGAGATAAAAATAGATGATTTTGCGGCCATTATCTATTTATCTGTGCACCAAATTTTTAATGCTTGATTGCAGTAAATTTATGTGAGGCAATTGTTTGACTATTTCTATGCTAATGTTTGGAAAAAAAAATTAGTTGGAAATCTATGTGTTTATTTTAGAAAGTAAAGGAATTGTATGTTTTAAATTGTATTTGAACCATCATTTGTTGTGGCAATGAGCTATGTTACTATACTTGTGAAACCTGTTTCCGTATTAGGCTGCTCATTTTAGATACTATAAGATATTATGTATGGAGGATAGGATGGAAATTTGAGTGTCATATGCGCTCACCATGCGGGCATGTAGTCATGTAAGTGCTCGACCATCATGTAGTCGTGCAAGTGCTCGACCACAGTGTGCCATCTTCCTCTCTTTTCCTTTTTGTCGTTTATCACTGTTATTGTAGGTTGCATTTAGACAAACAAGAAAAATCTGTCCCTTATCTCACTTGTAGATATATCAGATAGTGTGTACGGAGGAAAAAAAGAAAATTTGATTGTCATATGTTCTCACATTGCAAATGCTCGACCACAGCATGTTATCTTTTTCTCTTTTCTTTTTTGCAGTATAGAATCATTATTGTAGGTTGCATAGGTGCGGTAAGAAATGTGTTCCTCATTTCGTTTTTTTCATAGGTATTATCAGATAGTTTGTGTAGAGGAACAAAGAAAACTTGATTTTCACGTGTACTCACCGCGGAAGTGCCCAACTACAGTGTGTTATTCTTCTCTCTGTTGTTTTGTGCATGATAGCCTGATAGGACATTAGGACTATAGATCTTCCTGAATTCTTCTGAAGAGCTGATCATGAGCTCAAGAGAGCCGTAATACACAGTGCTACTAACATATATTTTGGCTTTAGGTATTTTTGTATTTCATGCTTTTCCTGTTTCTGTCTACTTATTGTTGTTGTGGTATTACATTTCAGATTGTTGCTGTGGCTTATGCTATAATGACTGCTGGTTCAGCAGAAAACTGGAAGATTAGAGCTTTTCGTGTTACACCAATGTTTCTTTTGCCTGTGTTATCTTCTCTCACCTATTCAGCCCTCTCAAGCGTCATAAGCATGTGTAAGCATAAGATCCACCCCCAGAGAAATTATTTCGGCTCTACTTTTTATCATTTTCTTTTAGTGTGATTTACATTAGCATCTAAACCTATTGGTGTGGTATTTTATTTTTGAGGTCTAGTATGTCATCTCATTTCTGCCTCGATTTCCTTTCTTGTCTGATTTCATTTTTATGGATAAAGAACGTCCCATTTGTATATCCTGTAGGCAGAAATACTTAGTTTCAGTGCTGTCCAAATAGACATATAACCCTTTCTCATAAAAAGTAGTTTGGCGTCAGTGTTGATATGGTCCAGGCGAGAACTTAGAGACCTAATCCTGCCTATCAGTTGAGGTAACCTAAAGGATCACGGTTCGATCAGTTGTTTGGGTAGTAACTCACTGGTTAGTTGTCATTGCTCTAAGAGGTGCTTTCGGGTCATTGTAATAGATATCCTAGTCTAAAAAAGCACGCTTGAGGCATGCTTAAGCGTGAGGTGCTATAAAGCGTTACCCCTTTCCCTCACAATATAAAGGCACTCAGTATTCCCAATGGCACAGTGAGGCATGCACTTTGCTCTGATGCATAAGGTGCTGTGAGGCGTGCTTTCTTGTCCTGTGGAGCATGACAGTTTAGACTATAGAAGTCATATGTGACGTAGAGGACCACCACCACCACCACCTCTTAGACGTTCTTTGAAAAAGGAAAAAAAAAAACATTCCAAACCCTATCTATTTGCCGTTTTTGCGCTTTCCAGTACATTTTTACCATAAAGCTTCTCGTTCTACCTGCTTGTTTCGTATCCACATGTAAATTTTTCCTTTTCTTTGCTTTGCTTTTCTCTTCTCTATGCTCTTCTTCTTGGTTTGTGTTCTTTTCCACTCTCGTTCAAATTTCTCTTTTCCGGTGTGCTCTTCTGTTCCCAGTAGATTTCTTTTCTTTAATTTCTTTCTTCATTTCTGGTTCTCATCTTTTCTCTAATCCTCTATTTTATTCTTTTCCTCTTCTCGTTTTCTGGTTTTCCTCTGCTTTACTTTTATTTCCTTTCTATCATCAATGTTTAAACTGTTGGGCCATGAGTCCAACAATGTGAAAAGAAATGTTTAAATGGTATTGTAAAAACAAAACTTAAATAAAGTAAAATAGGATTATAGAAAATATAGTTGTTTTTGTTTCTACGGGTCTTATTATAGAAAATATAATAATAAGCGTTTATAATACATAATTTATTCCAAAATATTCTCTTTGATTGATACGCATACTCTTATTTGATTGATGTTGTATTACCAAACATGAGCAGTAGTTGTAAGAGAGAAGGTAAAAACAACAATAACAATGGCAGAAGAATTTTAATGATAGTCTATTTTCAACAATAACAATGGCAGAAGAATTTTAATGATATTCTATATTCTCACCATTACAAGTTTATTGTAGCAAGCTGTCATCTACCATCACTTTATAGAGACAATAGCTTAAAGAACAACTCCGTAGTTTTGGAAGTGCACGCTCGGTCCAGTAGGTCCGTGCCCACTATCGGACTGGTTTCACCGAGTCAGTCTGGTCTTCGATTCTTAGTTTTTGTGATGTATGGTCTTCGGGTTCTAGTGGTCTTGTCTGGGTCCGGACTGTTGAAGAGTCTTAACCCTCGAAAGCTACACACGAGCTGATCTGCTGGTTTTTAGGGGCTGATGGCGAGGCCTGGTGATTGATTTTGGAAATGTTGGTGGCTACTTAAGGGGAATGGTCGAGAAACGAGGATGTGAGTGGAGTGGTGGGATTGTTTGGTGGTTGGGATTGTGTTCAGTTTCCGAGTTTCCGGTGGGCCTGGGTGGTGAAGGGTGTTGAAGAGGGGGTCTTCGTTTTTTGAAGGCTGGCGAATTGGGGTTTTCTTGGGGGATTTGGGGACGCCGATGTCGAGGTCCGCGAAGTAGGTGGTCGGTGATCTGGAACTTGGGAAGTCATATTGTCAGTTGTCAATGGAACCGGGAAGGTGTTAGAAATTCAATATAGTCAGATTTTGTAAATTTAGCAGCGTAATTGGGATAATTTGGTAAAATGTATCCAAAAAAAGTCAACATGACTCACTAGTACACACTTTCCATATCTTTTTCATTTCTTTTTCACATTATTCCCAACTTTTACTCCTGTACATATTTGCCTACCCAAGAACTCCTAAAAAAGGTATTGTTGCCCAAAATTTATTTGGAAAATACAAATTTGTTACTTAAAATAGGGGGCTTTGCATCCATAACGTGCCCGCATTCGCCATATGCTTTGCGCCTTATCATGTCAGCCACTTAGCTCCTTAGTGCGCCTTGCGCCTCTTCAAACTAAGACATGAACATTAATATTCTTTTCCCTTAAATATTTATGGCGTTAATTTATGTTTTAAAGGATGCTTCATGTCAGCCGGCCCCAAACCATTTTGGGATTAAGGCTCTGATGTTGTTGTTAATTTATGTTTTTTTCTACCTTGCCCCTCATTGTCTTGGTGCGCCTTCTCAAAACTAAGATAGATGTCTGACTCTGTCAAACATGCAGTAGCTGTGTTAATTTCTATTGTGATATGTATGGAAGCTTTTGCTGCTCGAAGTATTTGGGGCTTGTTAATCCTCCTTTGGACTTTTTTAGTTCAGTGTCCTCATTTAAGCAACTGTTGTTTCATAGCCACTTTCATGCAAGCGTAAGTATGTAAGTGTAGTGCTCCATTATACAATTAGTGTGTGGATTGCTTCCTTCATTCGTGGCTAGGACAAGGAGACAATTATTTTAACTTAACTGTTTGTGGGGGAATCCATCAATTTTCTGTTGTGCATGCACAAGAATATGTGATCTTGCTTCTCGGTTTAATGTAGCTAATATCAGAACTAAGTCAACTAACCAAAACACAGAACGGAACCTATTGTTTTTGTTTGCTTCCTTCCCATGAATGTCACTACTCAGGGCTTGCTTGGGAGTAATTATTAAGAAAGTATTAGAGCTTAAATGAACTAAAAAATGGAGGGAAGGGATGGGGGTTGCAGATAGAAATGGATAGAAATGGGGAAATATAGTGTAATAGTCCCTCCATTAAGGGAGTAATACTACCTCCCCCCTTGAGTAATGCATTACCTCCCGATGGAGGTAATAATTCCTCCCTCACCTCCTCTTTCCACCCTCCACAACCACAACAAAGCACCAATCTTCTTCCATTTCTTCTTATTTTAGCTCCCATTACTCCCTTAATAATTACTCCCATCCCAAGCAAGCCCTCAGAAGTTCTTCTATAGTCATGATAGCGTGCTCATTTGTCCGTGCGTGGAATCCCTTGTCATGGTAAGGTTGGATTGGGGGATGAAGTATCTAGTGCTTCTTAAGCACCCTTTATATTATATGAAGTCGGAGTATTGTATAAAGTACAACCACTAAAGCGAATGATTTAAATTGCTAGTACCTTTGAATAGCCTAGATTCTCTCTAAGTGATAAGCAGATCAATACAGACAGTTTAAAAGGAAGCTTAACTCAAATTACTATGATTTCAAAACATTATAGACTTCTCGCTTGCACTTAATGTACCTTTTATCTAACACTTGGGATTTTGGGTGTGAATCAAATTCACAACTCTAGTAAGTCCCGCATAAATGCATAATTACTGATATCTGCAAACATTTGGGAAACATAATAATCATTTCACCTGAGAGTGTTTCCGAATGACAGCAAATGAAAATTCCATCTAATATTTGAGCTTAGCTTGAGAGTGCTCAGTTAATGTCACTTGAATTGTCATATTTGCTTGTGTGAGTATATACTTGCATCCTTTGCTTTTGTGATGGTGATAAGTATTTGGAGCCTTGGAAGGATTGGTTTATTAATGTGATATAACCAGATAAACTGTTAGGAAGTTCTAAATTCTGCTGAAGTACAGCAGATGCCGATATATTCCATCAGCAACAATAGTTAAATTATACTCCCTCCCATCTAATCCAATGTGCCCATTTGAACTAACTGAGTTTGAAGTTTCAACTTTGTATGTAAATGTTTTAAAAATTATGAAAAGGTACTATATGGAAAAAAAAAAAAAAATTACATTTGTTCTCAAAAGTTGTTTACAAAATTATATTTTCAACAAAAAATGTATTTCTGATTCTCAGGAATTTCCCCATTTTCCTTATTTGGCATATTCAATCCAATTGCTCCATTTACTTTATGGTTTGGTCCACCTTTAAATGTGTGGAATACACGTTTACCCTTACAAAACCATTATACTCAAAAATATATTGCAACTCTTACTTTTTCAAATTGTGAACCTCACCTTCACATCACCCTACATGCTTCCCTTCATTCGCAAATGATATGGGGCATTTTCTGAGAATCGGACGGAGGAACATATAGACAGAATATTTGGCCAAATTTTGTCTTAGAGACCGTGCAAAGTCAAATGGGTAGATTGGATTGGTGGGAGGGAATATAAATAAGGGGAAAAAACATGCAATTTTAATGTTCCATCTCTATTCTATTATTGTACTCATCCAGATTTTTTAAATTCTTATTTTCTTTTTTAGGTGAAAAGAAGGACCAGAAAACCCTAGAAAAGCTGCGGGCTGAGAGGCAATCCAAAATTGATGAGCTTAAAGAAAGGACCAATTATTACATTACACAGCAGCTCATTCAGGTACTTTAAGGTCTAGTCTACAAAGGGTAAAACCTGAATCCTACGATTGATAGTTTGTATGATGATTCTTATGATGATTTATCTTGGTAAAACCCAAATCATTTTGGGACAAACTCTTACTTGCTGTTGCTATGAGACATTCCTCAAGTTATCAAGTCTAGCAAACAAAATATTAAAATTTCACAGAGAATGCATTTGGTTTGGTATCTGTTTGAAATCTCTGAAAGGATTACACAGCTGCGCTTACTCTGTTAAGAGTTGTGTTTGAGATGCATGTGATCCTTAATTCGTTAGTACTCGAACCTAGACTCGATTGATGGGTCGCTTATCTTAGGGCAATGTTATAAATTCTGTCAACCAGCATACCTCTGATTTCTTCAGGAACTTCCTCTTACTAAGTGTACCATCTAAGAGTTGATTTAGTATCATCGTGGTTTGTATTGCATAGTCTGGCAAGCAAATAGAGAGTCAGACTGTTGTCAATTATATAATACTCTTCTAGTCCCTCCATCCCAAAATTGTTGTCCCCTCTTGACTTTGATTATCAACTGTGACCATTACTCTCTTCAGATAGATGTAAAATTGCACTATCACATTTGATTAATTTATCAAAACAACTATTTTTGTGCTATCATTTTTAAAAAAGTTGTAAATATTGTATATCATGAGAAATAACTGTCAAAGTTGACTGCCCAAAGGCAAAAGGGGGCAATAAAAATGGGATGAAGGAAGTACCATTCTATGGTGACATACCCCTTTTAACAGTTTCTAGACTGATCTGATGGTCCCACAATGTGCTCCTTAGGCTGCCAGTGAGCCGGCGTGTCCCGTGTTTGACATAATATAGGGCTTGTGTTTAGACAAACTTAGCAGTGTCAAATAAATAAGCAAGAAGGAAAAGGTAAAAGCAGATGTACTCCCAAGTCCGTACATCCCATTTATAGGGTAGGTCTCGTGGTACCACTTAGATAGCGTGTCGCATCCCAACATGATAGAGAAATCGTGTTTAGACAAGTCTGGCGGTGTCAAAAAAACAATTAGGGAAAGCCAAAAGTAGAAAGATGTTTTTCCTACAGCCCATATAATGTCCCCAATTGGCTAAAAGGTCGTATTTATGAAAAATTGATGAAATCACTTTTGACTAAAAAGAAATGGGGAATGGGACATTATTTTATATTCTTATTTTAAAAATATGAGTCGTGTTACTTTTGACATTTTAAAAGGCTACTTTTGAAACATCAAAGTCCAATATCTAATGTCATACGAAAACTCACTGGGAAGCGACACCGTCTGCCTTTATTATACATAAGGATCTACTGAATCACCGGGTTTGCATTACCTTGCTTTTTATATCGAAAAATATGCTGAAGTGATTATACCAAGTTATTCCATTATTCAGATAATGAAATGGAAACGTTGTACTGAGGAGATAGAATTACAAGGAAGTGGAGGATGAGACGGTGGGAATAAGTGATAGCTTCGGAAGGGGAATGGAGAAGGTAATGCAGAAGAAAGAGGGTATCAAGAGTTGGAGTGAAAATTGTGAGTGTATTGAATCAATAGAAGGATTTTATTTGATGTCTTTCTTTTTGTTTTTAGTATTAAGTGAGATCTTTGTTCTATAAAACTTTATACTAGAATTTGTCCTTGCTAAGAACTTTAGATTGCAGATAAGGCTTTCCCTTTTTCAATTGTAGGGATGATAATACTACTCGCACCCGCTAAATATATATCCACCTCCCTAAATATCCATCCACCAGATCAAATTGAAGGCATAAGCAATACATTAAACGATGTAAAGCGAGTGACGTGTTTAACTGATGAAGCTTCATACACCCCTCCATCCATCCGTCACTCTATGCGTTTTGTTTATAGATGTTTTATATTAAACTAATATACTAACCTTAGGAGTCACTACTCACTAATAAATTACTCCACTTTTTTCTCCCTTCAAGCAAATATTAATTAAAATACCCACTAATCATTTGGCCTGAAAATCACGCACTTTAAAGTGGGGTATGGATGAAGGTATAGGAACCCCTTGCCTCTCCCTTGTTTCTCTCAGGTGCCTGAAAATTACACTTGCAAGTTTCTTTTGACTTTGGATCTGTAATTCTGTAGTATTGAAACAGAAAGTACTACGTGTGCTTTTGCATTAATTTAGTGTGTATCAGATTAATTGGGATGCTCTTACTTGACTGTCGTCTATGTTCCTTGAACTTTTGAATTTGAAAGAACAGCACGCACAGGGAATTCTACCAGTTAATATTTGCTGGACTGATCATTTTAGAATGTTTGCTAATCTATTTTGCATCATAAGCTGTGTTCAACTGTTCATAAATGGAATACACCTGCTAACATGAGATGATAAGATACATTGCATTACGTATCTTCAACGGGATACATAATTGAAGATTTTGGAGCCTAACAGTTTTGTAGCCTGCCTACAAAATAATGGAATACACCTGCTAACAATTTTGTTGGTTTAAAATGGTCACTTGTCTTTGATGCAGCGTTATGACACAGATCCTGCAGCCAAGGCAGCGGCTGCTACTGTTTTGGCATCCAAGTTAGGTGCAGAGTCAGGCTTAAAAGTCTTCCTTGGAGATGAGTCTGCTCAACATGTGCCATCCGGAAAGAGCAATGATGTTGAACCTATGCAATCTAGTGGCCTGAGGAATAGAAAACAGGCACAAACCAGACCAACAAGCCCGGGAGGAACAGTAATGCGGCATTCTGCTGGAGCATCTCCTCACGCAGGAAATGAGTTTGGGGAGCAGAACCAACAACAATTTGTTGACCATTATCAAGGTCAAGGAGCCACTGCATATAATAGCGGATGGTTAGCTCGAATTGCAGCGTTACTCGTGGGTGAGGATCCGACCCAGTGTTATGCTCTCATATGTGGCAATTGTCATATGCACAATGGTGAGTCACAGGCTAATGTTCTTTTTGTTACATCCCCTAACGTTGGTGAAGGAGGGTGACATTTTTATTGCACAATCACTTTTTTCTGACATTAATTTGACCCCTTGTATGGAATATATATTTAGTGATCCTTCTAATTTCAACCATGACCCCTTTTAGGACCATTTCATTACTTTTACAGTGTCGGTTTTACTTTCAGATGTGTGTTCTGACACTAGCATAAATACTCTACTTAATTGTGCTGATTCTGCCTTGTGTTGCTGTACAGGGCTAGCGAGCAAGGAAGATTTTCCTTACGTAACATACATTTGTCCACATTGTCATGCCGTAAATGGGCCAAAGATCCGACAAGATCACGCTACTGGTACAAGCTCTCCAAATATGGGGGGTCCTGCAGTGTCAATGGATCACGGCACTGCAAGCAGCACTGTCCTTAATTCTCCACGTGACGTGGTTGACAGTGGAACAACTGAAGCTGCACCCTTGGTTACAGAAGTCAGTGAAACTACCGATAAAAATGAATTATCAGTGGCGGACGATGAGAATTAGATGCATGTTGGTTATTCCTGAAAAAAGGTTAATGTCTCGTGGTTTGGAAAGGTATGGATATTCGGTTTTTGAAGCAGTGTCGTGCTGCTAAACACGAGCTTTGTGAAGGCTCTTGCAGAATTGGATGGTGGTCATATTTGATTGTGAACATACAACAAGATGCAAAGTGTTTGTGCTACAGATATTTGAGTTCTACTACTATAGGGTTTTACTTGTCCAGTTAAATTGAAGATTTTAGTATTTTATCTGTGTATCGTGCTGTTGTCTATGTTAAATGCTAAGAGGCCTAGTAGTGTTGAATGTTTCAAAGATTGTCAATTTTGTATTATTAAAGTCGGTTATACAAACAGTTTCCCTTGCAACTCCCTGTTAAACCAAAAATCCTGGTCATATGATATGAATCATAATCTTTAATCTGAATGGATTTCGTATTTTTAGCAACTCATGTTCCTGGAAAAGATGGAGGTCATATAAATATTCCCAAGTAGTTAAGGATCAACGTTGCACAAAAAATTCAACATAAAAAACCATGAAATGTCTAGGTAAGATAATCTTTGGGTTGTATTCGTAAGTAGTTACTGTGAAATGTCTATTAAAGGTAAGATTATTGGTGTGAGTACCGATGTGTGGGAGTCTGACGGGATAATGTATAAAGTCTGAGATGAGTCTGAGACGGGTCAAAACAATAAAAAAATAATAAGAATTATTGGCAGATGAGTCTAAATGATAATCTTAGCAAGTGATCCAAAAACTAAACTGAGCGAGGAAAAAAGTTACAATTCCAAATAATCACAAACCATTCGCACGTCAATTGGATTTCTTAAGCTGTTTTTACAGACACAAACAATAGTACACTTAAGAGTACTAGTATTAGAACTAACACCACGCTACAAAACTAGCACTACAGTTATTTCGAATTGAGTTTGGAGATACAAGTGTAAACTCGTTTAATGTGAAATTGCTACAACAAAGTTGGCCACCATTTGATTTCCCGTTGCTTATACTTCACCACAGGTGACAATGATAAAAATCGAAAGACTTCTTCAATGCTTGTTCATCTCTGACAAAATAAAAAAATAAAAAATTAAGGCATGTTAATTTCAAACATCAATAACAGCAATGGGTAGGCACACATTATTGACTCATAATCATTCCTAAAAGCCCAGAATAAACCTCCCTCGTCAAACGAACAAGTAAAAAACCATTTGCCAGATCCAAATCACAAAATACATGTAAAAATCCTGAAAAAAAATAACTTAAATTGAATATTAGATTATGAGTAAGAATCTTTGTTCCAACCATCACTTTAAATATAGAAATAATTATCGAAAACAATACGGAAACCCTAACTAAATAAAACAAAATACCATTAAAAAATTTAAGACAAAAGTAAAAGAAAGAATAAAAAGGGGATGGATGTTTGGGGGGTAAAGTCCGCAAAAACCATCAAGGCCCAATAAAATGGGGCTCTGGAGGCGGACAGTCGTCATCGCAGACAAGAGGCGGTGGCGCCGCCGTCAACTTAGCCGTTAGCTAAGTGGGTGACGCAACAGACCTCCTTCCTGCTCTGATAAGATCAAGTAGTTTGGTTTTAGTCTAGGGTTTCTGGGTTTGATTTTATAGTGTACGTCGTGGGTATGAGACTACTAACTGCTGGGCTATTACTTCACCCCTTTTTTGAAGCCCATGTCTCAACTTTCATTTCCTTGCAGTACTCGCTCCGGACTTGCACAAACAAATCAATAATATATATATATATATATATATATATATAGGAATTGGATCATGTGAGGATACACTATCTTTTTGAGGATTGAGGATTTGTACATACAATATCACAGGTTAGTCGATAAAATATCATCGCAAAAAAAACACATGCGCAAAAAAAAAAAAAGAATTTTTTTTTGCACAGGTCTGATTTTTCGTGTGATATTTTATCGAGTAACTTGTGATATTGTATTGAAGAACCTGTGATATTGTATCCTAATCCGCAATCCTCAAATATTTAGGAGTTCTCA